>ML685870.1:3655384-3705801 GCA_007922175.1 Pelusios castaneus | reverse complement strand
AATAAATCTGTTAGTCTTTAAAAGTGCCACAAGACTCTGTTGTCTTTCTACAACAGACTAGCACGGCTACCCCTTTGGAATTTCACTACAAAGCTTACTGTCATACGGATGACTAGAAAGGTGGAGCACGAACACAAGAACTTCGCAATCTAGTACCACCAAAAAAAAAAATGTTTTTAATTGGAGGGACATAGTAACTTTAACAAAACTATTAGCTGTTTTACAAAAGACATTCACATCTCATGATTTAGACTTTCAAACTAAGAGGTAATTGTGTTTCTTAGAAGTAGCTGTGGAGTGGTTCTCCTAAAATAACTTCCAGGTGCTGAATTGTCTTCTGGCACTGGTGTTCTACCTCCTCACATTCATCTAGAAAGCAAACATTAACAAGATGTAACTAACCTGTGTGCTTATCTCCAGCCTCACACCGCTTTGCTTATGATGTAATCTCTCCCCGCGCCCCATTTCATGGATCTGTCTTTTCAGACTGCATGTGCCTTGGGGCCAGGATTATCTATGGTGTTTGGAAAGCACTTACTATTGAGCTTTCCGGCAGCTGAGATGGAAGTGCAATAAACAAATATTTTTTAAAGTGTTTTCTTCATGGCAGTTCTGTAAATGGAGTAATGCTTAATCGAGCCCTGGTGTAAGAGCACTGCCCCCATGTAACTGATTGGGATGGAAGTGGCGCATCGGCCCTGTGCAGAGGTGAATTCCAATCAGTCTTTGATGGCTCTTAAAACAAGGGCCTCACTTGCAAACAAATTAAAAGTTCAGTTAGTGTTTCGGGTATCTCAAGTCTCAGCACACTAAATTCATGTACTGAGTCAATGGAATAGTCACTGATTTTTTTTTTTTTAAAAGAATAAAGTTATTTGTTCCTTAAAGATTAATCCTAGTTTGTCGGTTGGAGCATTTTAGGCCATTACCTTCCATGAGCTCAGCTAAGAAAGGGATGGATTCTGGCAGCAGCACCATGTAGTTCTCCTTTAGTTTTCCTGCAAGTTCTACCAAAGCAAGGAGAGCAGCAAATCGGACCTGAAAGAAGAAAGATAAGACCCTGTATACAGAAACAAGCAGTACAGCGTATTATCTAACTGTCTCTTACATCAATTTGGTTCCAGTCTTTCCCCCCCTTGGGGGGGGGGGGGTGCATCTAACATAGTCTGGGGTTCCAGAAGACCCACAGATTATTTTTTGAGCCAAAAGTGTAAACTGTGTTTGCTTCTGAAGTAGATATTTAATGCTTACTAATTCTTCCACTTGCTCCCCACAGCTTGTCAAAATTAGCTCACTCTTAGCCAGTTTGCTTTTATCATAAAACAGTCATCTCTTCTGCCACTTCAGCAAATTAGCAGAAATAGATATGGGTGTTATCAATTTACTGAAGACATCACAAACTCTAACTCCTCATTAACCATCCTGGGGCCTGATATTCTTAGACTTGGGAGGATCAGATTTTTATCCATAAATGTAGATTTCACCATACCCAAAGCAACAAAAAAATATTTCCTTTGCTAATTAAAATGTACAGATAGGCAAAAAAGAAAAATAATGCTTGAAAACTAAAAGAGTTTGGTTTAAGGATATTTATATTGCATATTTTGACATGTAAGGTTGACAATTTATGTTTTAATGGTTATAAAGCTTTAACTTTTTGAATGTCAATATCTGTCATTAGTTTGACCCCACTCCAGAATTTCCCACAACTGTGAAATGAGATCAACATCGAAAAACTGCTTAAAAATAAACATTGATATGTTACAATTACAAAAAAATCCTGCCACACTTAGATATACTGTAAATGTGGAACATGAACAAAAGACAGAGTGAAATCCTGCAAAAACAGAACTCAGCCCTTTCAGGCTGATGAACAATTGCCCATAATTATCTTCTGGCATCCACTCTAAAGCTACTCCATCCATTCAATAAAAGGTCCATCTGTTTTAATAATATAGGTTATCATAAACAGCAAGTTTCATGTCGAGCAATGACCCAGCCACCCATATGTGCTGTGTACGCACAACAGTTTGAACACTCTTATATTTAGCTAAAAGATAATCTAGCTTCATACTTTAGGTGATGCGTGCCTTGTCTTCAGCAGAATCTGGTAGTTCAATGGTTTCCACAGAGAATCATCTGCCATTGCAACTGAAAACTGAGCTATACATGGAATCAGGTGCACTGTCACTCTTTCCTGGAACTTCTCTTCTCCTCCAAGCATGTTTTCTAGCTACAGGAATAAAATGATCACAAAGCATGTCAAATAGAAAGTCAATAGCAACTGTTGAACCAAGGCTAAAAAATAACCTGTTCTCCGATGAATGGTGTCCCTCACTTAGTGGAGTGAGATTCCAATGGTCAAAGCATTAAGGAAAGGTTCAGAAAACACCAGTAAGATAAAATCCAAAATGTTATATATAAAAATGTTGATTCCCCCAATAACTCCCTCTTGAGGGCTTAGGATTTAATACCATTTCTTGTTTCCTGGCATGTGAAAAACTCAAGTTTAATTTCTTGAGACCACACATCTTTGGCTGATATATACTGGCTGAGAGGAAGCGCACATGGCCTGTAGGAGTTGGGAGAGAAGATGGAAAATGCCTCATCATGCAGCAGTGACCATCCAATGTGGAAGCGGCATTGGCTGGCATTGCAGAATGTCGAATTGTGTGATGGGGAAACTTAAATGTTTATGCAAAGAACTAGGAGCCAGAAAATCCTGAGCTTTGGGCAGGAATATCTTCCAATATCTAAGTAAGTATTAATCTCTCCATTTTGTAGATGAGAAAACAAATGCAGAGGCTGTTTAGGAAATGTGTTGAAGTCCATTGAAATCAAGTACTAAATAATATGATTATTGAAAATAAAATGGAAACAGGGTGGGATTAATCTAAAAAAAGGCGAAGTCCATGACAAATTATAAGGAATATAATCTGAACCTTTAACAGTCAGCAGAAAACCTTTAAAATTAAACATAATCCAGCAAAAAAATCTCCTTTCTATGTACGTGTCAGTACCTGGTTAACGAGGGGCACCATCAATGTTTCTGCTCTCTCTTTGCTTACAAAATGCTGAGTGTCAAAGAGGAAGATTTTGTGCAGACAATCAAGGATGAACTGCAGCAATAAGCAGCTCTTTTCAGTGCTGTTCTTAGAGTCAAAGAAAGCTTCGTCTGTATATGGAAAAAAGAAAAAGGAAAACCATGAAGAAGCCACTTGCTCTGCATACACCCAGAATCAGAAATATTGTTAGCTGAAACTGGTACTGGCGATAATGAGAGGAGAGATTACTTAGCATCCACAACGTTACCATCATTCTCTTTAAGAAATGAGTGAGAAGTAAATGGCCTATGGCCTAATATCACGTGATTAAATCTAGCCCATATATCCCTGTGAAATGTACTGTGCAATACAGCCTCATAGCTCCTGTTCTTGCAGTTCAGGCTACCGTTGCTTAGAGACTAATGCTCTTGCTGCTGGCTGGGCATATAGCTGGGGAGGAAGGGGAACACTCAGCTTTTGGGAAAGGTGCTCGGGACTAACTGAAGAAGCTATAATCAGTGCTACTGTTGCTGGTGTGTTTGCTGGTTGCCTGAGTTTTTAGATGGGGAGGGGAAAACAAAGAAAAACAACAGCAGATATCTTCATCCAGTTGAGGAGTCCAAGCAGTGATGGTGTGTTCTAAGTGGCCATGTCAGGGGAGTAAATGAGTGAAACATAAGAGAGCAGGTGCTTGAATTAGGCTGCACTCAATCGCACAAGTTCAACATTCGTTGACGCCAACAGAAATTTTATGAGTGAAATTTCTTCCCCTACTCGAAGAACATCCTATCTCTTTCACTTCTAGCCCCCAAATGAAGATGTCCTCTTGCATCCCACAGAATGAGTAAGCCACCTTGCTTCAAGATGCAAGAGAAAGCAGGAAGAAATTAGAGGACAAGGGTGGGGAGAGGTAAGCTTAGAGTGATATTACATTTCAACGGTGCCTTTGATACCCATAGTAAATGCAGACCTACCAGTTTTGGAGACATTAATCTGGTTCAGGGTGTCAGCAAAAGGCTTCACTAAATTACCAGCAAAGAGGGTGAAAAGACCCTTAAGCTTGTCTGCAATGCAATCTGCTAACCGGTAAAATGTCAACAGTCTGTCCTTTGAGGTGCCCTCTGATTTGGACCAATCATATAACTGAAAAAGAGAGAGAGTTTCACAAATTAGTTTTTGCTACATTTATGTAGTTATAAATACAGATTTGCAGACACTGATAACTATATTCAAAGTCATACCTTAAAAAAGAGGGGTCTGAAGGAAACCTCCGAAAGCTTCATGACCATGCTAATTAAACAGTTAATAATATGAGTCTCTGTTCTACCGACTTCCTCCAAATCATCCTAGAACAAATGGAAGGTATAATTCAAAATCTGTACAGTAAGACTCTCAGCCTGGTGAGCATCCTTTAACAGCCTGACTTTGTCTCTACTATGTTTAGGCCCAAGACACTTGTGTAGTGAAAATTTTCTGTTCACTTCTCTCAGCCAAATACATCATTCTCAAAAGTGCAGAAAATGCTTTTAGCAAGAACCGCTATGATGTACGCTATAAAGAATGTCTAATATTAATGTACATCCATTTTTGGTCTTTAAGAATTGCCAATATTCTACCTGCGAGTGCTCTGTTCTGAAGTCCAGAGTTTTCATGAAAAATGTTGTCAACTCAGACTGATGGGAAACAAGCTGGTTTTTCTCCATTACTGTAATGTGTTCTTTAAGAATGTCCATTAGGGGACCCAAGTGGTTCTGTAAAAGATCAAACAAAGGCAGGTGCGTTACCCCATAGTTAAAAGAAGTCACATCCATAGACCCTCAGAGCAACTGAATTCCTACAATTTATTTTACAAAAATACAACTGAAAATCCTGGCCTTTAAACAAAGAAACATTCCCATTCATTGGGAAACCCAAATTTGCTCCATTGAGAATTAAAAAGTACACCTGACTATACAAAATGAAACTGATTTAACTGATTTTCATTGCCTTGCCCAAGCTGAGAAAAATAAAGAAGTTTAGAGGGTGAATCTAAACTGGCTTTTAAAGAATCCTTTCACTTTGGCTAATCTAAGGCAGTATCAATAAAAGGTGAAGAAATATGTTCATTTACAAATTATGGCTTTAAGAGGAAGTGTGCCTGTAAAGAGCTTACTTTCTCTCCCAACTAATCTTAAAAGTCTAAGCATGAGATAATAGCAAGGTCCAGAGGAAAACTGTTATTCCTAATTCATATCCCTAGCAAATAAACCAAAGCCTTCATGAACAGAATTGTCTCCCATACTTGCCATCTAGCATGTGAATATTCCAGGCTGGAGTATTCTAAACTTTTCTGATTCAATATAAAAATGCATATTTAAACTGTAATTACATTCCGTTCACTTTGCTAATGAATGAAAATAATAATAACCTTCCATGCATTTGTAAGCTCACTGTAACACTTGGTAATTGCTGGCAAGAGAACTCTGGGACCAAGCTGTGTAGCTAACAGAGTTTTCAATGTTGTTACACGGAGACTAAGCTGGGATGAAGGACCCATTTCCATCGCAATCCTTTCCAAGCGAACAACCTATCAGAAAATTCAAGAACAACAAAAACAGTAAAATGAACCTTTCAAGAGTTGTTTCCACAATAATCTCCTTCAGAAAAGTACTGTGGTCTAGGAACCCACAAAGAAATCAGTTACTTAAAGGTTTATACTCAGTTTAATTAGCACTTGCAAAGCATTTTGGAAATAAAAAGCACTAGGTTAGTGCTAAGAACTATTATTAGAAGCAAAGAGCCATCGTAATTAGACTCGGATTGGATTCCTGAACAGTTCAGCTGTCTGTACTACTTTAAAACACTACAATTTATGAAGTCTGTATACAAGAAATTTTCTCCTTAAGTAAGTGAAAACTGAAAAAAGGGGATTCATGACTAAGCAGATGATCATCAGATCAACTTCATGTACGTAAAGTTGAGTTTTTATTAGTATATATACACACAGTTGCTCAACCTACTGATGTGGGAGAAAATCCCTCAAAATTCAAATCCCACCTCCTAACCCAGCAAGCTAGGTGGAGGAGAATACCAGCTGTATCATTCCCTGATCATCTACTCAGGGAGGCTGAATAGAAGCAGAGACAGGAGCTCTCACTCAGTCATCCAGATGACAAAATACTCATTTCACTGCAAAATCCTGCATGACTACCATTTTAGCTTCGTCATAAGGTAGTTAAGTCTTATCCCCTCGCCCATATTAAGACAGTGATGGCTCACCTGAAGCAAAGAATCCAACAGATAAGGACTAAGGAAGTGTGGTAATGTTGCCACAACTTTCAGGAGCGCAGTCACCGCACTGAGCAAGTAAATCTCATTGGAGATCAGCTCCTTTTTATGTTTTAATGTCTTCAGCAATGCTGGCATCAGCCTGCAAACAATCAAGTAAATCCATTGTCAAGGGAGGCAAATTTCCAAATAGGCCTCAATCCAGTCTATAAAAAGGCTGGCACAACTTTTCATGCCTAAAATTTCCACAAGAACATTAGATTTATTGTAAGGCCCCACTACATTACGGAACTGATCATTTTAATGAAAGCTAACATGTTTTTAAAAAGCTGTTTATTAAATGCTTGAGTTCCACGTGAACAGGCAGAACTAAACCAAGTTGTATCATAGCTTTTTCCCAACTGTGCTCAAGAAGGGTTCTATGCTTTAAATACAGCCAGGCTTACAGTGGTAATGTAGGTTCTTTGACAGAGTCTGCAAGAACGTCTGTGATTATTAAATGATCTCCAACCCTTACCCAATTAATGCATCATTTGCTTCACAGTTCTCTCGCTACAAGTACTCAGGAGAACACACAAGTACTGGAAAGCCTTTATCCACTTCTACATAGCACAGTGTCTATGTACAGACTGCCAATTAGTTTAACAGGACTTAAGCCTGTCTTCCTTAATAAGACATTTTAGCTGATGATGTTCCTGCTGCACTGAATCCTTTCAAAAAAATGATGATACCTTGGAAGCTGGGGTATTGCCAGCGCTTTCAGTGTACAGGTGACCTCAGCTACACACAGCAAAGCACTTCCCATCACATTCTTTTCTTCCTTCCTCTCTAAAGAAATCAGGTCAACGGCAGCTTTCAGAACAGGCACAAAAGACTCTGGATGTTCTGTGCCAAAACATTTGCACAGTAGTTTGAGGCTAAACAAAGCGGTCTGCCTGTTGATGGCTTGCTCCTCTTCCTCTTCATTTATTTTACACTGCACAATAGCGATTAGCTCTGGAATTAGTTCTAAGAGCTGCCGAACCTCAGAGGACAAAAGAACACAAATTAGGTACAAAATTAAAAGCATAGCTTGGTTCCAACCCTGCCAACTATAGGGTTTGGGTGAAGTACAACTTGCCACTCAAAAGGGACACTGCTAACGGGAAACTTACATTTCTATCTGAAAATTCAACACCAGACCTTAAAGGTCATCTCTATATCAGCAGAAAGGTGGGAACAGTCTAAATCAGCGGTTCTCAACCACTATGCTGGGACATATTACTGTATCACCACATAGTGATAAGTGTGTTGCGGCGAGCCAGGCAGATGACTGGATTCGGCCTGAGAGGGGTGGGCTGGTGTGTCCTGTAGGATCCCAACATGCTGCCAAGTGTGTCACGGTCCGCAAAAGGTTGAGAACCACTCGTCTAAACCAAAAGAACGGTTTAACCCTTTGCCTTACTTGGGCCTTCTGCCAATGCGTGCGCTGCTGCAACTTATTGTTCAAGAGATCCATCGCTTTACGTCTCACAGAAGGAAGCTGGTTTGTCATCAGTCCTCTAATGACAGGGATAAATGTCTCCGTTGGCAATAAGGCATTGACCTGTAAAAAACAACAAATAGTAAGACAGTAATTCTCTTTCCAGTATTTTATCATCCAATGAAGTATAGAAGGTAAACTATAACAAATCCTTTGTGGACTTCTGGAAAGCAGAAGAGGGGAATCAGAAGAGAAGTGAACATATGTGCTGACAGTGCTTTATTTGGGAAAGGGAAAGTAAGTTCCTGCTACAAGAAAACACAGCAAGGTTTGTCACTCTATTTAAATTCCTGTGCAGAAATAGCAAATAACTAAAAGCTCACATTAAAAACTGTAATTAGA
Organism: Pelusios castaneus; assembly: GCA_007922175.1. Lineage (NCBI taxonomy): Eukaryota > Metazoa > Chordata > Testudines > Pelomedusidae > Pelusios > Pelusios castaneus. The sequence goes on along the minus strand of ML685870.1, from coordinate 3,697,626 downwards.
AAAAAATACCAGAAGGTTATTTTCTTTCTGACAGTGTCTAGATGGCTGGTTCCAGACACAAGGACATGCAAGAGAAAAAAAGCATCATTGAATCTACTTTAATTTTCTGGTGCCAGCAGTGTTTCTAGGCAGAAGAAATAAAAAGTAAATTAACAATGCATCAGGTCCCAAATTGTTGGTAAACACTACTAATAAATGATGTAACATATAATCACCAACAAAAAAAACTTCTACAATGTTGCAAAATTAAAATATTACATGCAATATTGTTATAGCCCTGTTAGTGGGTGAGGTAACATCTTTTATTGGATCATCTTCTGCTGGTGAGAGAGACCAGCTTCTGAGGTTACGTAGCTCTCTTTTTCAGGTCTGGCTGACCTGAAGAGCTCTGTGTAAGCTTGAAAGCTTGCCTCTCGCACAAACAGAATTTGTTCCAATAAAAGATGTTACTTCCCCACCGTCTCTCAAAAAAATTAAAATGTAAACAGAAATGTTATAATAATTTTTAAAAGAGAAAGAAAACCAAAGCCAGCAAGCGAACTAATGAAAACTCACTTTATCTAGCAAATCGTAAGACTTATTGAGCAGAGCCCTCCAAAACTTTGCTGTTGGATTGTCTGCATTTTCTTCCACTGAGTGTGCCACAACATTTATGTAGCGAAGAACTTCTTCTAATAATCTAGATGGAGAAACAGCTATTAATGAGGAACATTTACAAAATGATTTTATTTCTGGAGGACAGGAAATTTCACAGGACAATCATGAGGGTAACAAGAATGCCCACTACAGAATATTATTTGCATTAGATCTGGATATTAAAAACCTGTTAGGAAATAGTTCAAGGTGAGAGCAGACATTAAAGGAGTTCATCTAGCCCACCACTTATTTACCATAATTTCCACAGAATAATAATTCTGCCAAAAACCTCAAGGAATATATGAAAATTTGGAAAACCAGTAAGGGTGCAGAACTTCACTTGTGCCATACATCTCTTCTTTATTGACTGTCATCCCATGCAAGTTACCCCTCTCCATAAAAACCTAAATTTTACTGCACTGAAACATCTCTTACATTCAGCTCTTTTAATTATATCAGTGATGACTGTAATTGTCCCATTCTAAGAAAAGGACTTCTACTGATAAGGGATTTTTCATGGGACTGACGGAGCAACGATTGTTCTAGCTAGAAGAATTTCAGATTTTTAGAAACCCTGGTATGATGGCAGCTACTTGCTTATGTAAACATTAAAATAAATATGTAAAGATCACATCAAAGGGGCAGAATTAATTTGAAAAACCAAAACGGAACCAATTCATCTGTCAGAAATAAACAAACCTCAAAATAAGTAACAGTTAAACCAGCTGAAAACAACCTGTGTGTAATAACCCGTTTGGTGTGTCACAGAAGAGACACTAAAAATATCCATTTTATATCTGTACTCCCCAAAGAGGTTTTCCAACATTATGAAAAGAGTCCACTTAGCAGCATCCTTGACTTGTAACAAACATAAGTAGACGGTAGGAGCATTTTTCTTTTTTGTATACCTCTGCTCAGTCTGCTGTAGCTCTTCAACTCCATCACATTCGACTATCTGATTAAAAAGAACAACAAAACAATCCAAAGTTTTTAGGACTGTATTAGAGCTGCTTCCATGAAGGGTATGTTAACATTTCAATTACATTTTTTCCACAGTTCTAACCTAGTCATAGAAAATTAATGATAGGATGAAACCCAAGAAACTCAACTGAAGACTGTTGTAACATTTTTATACTGAATGACACTGGATCGATACGTCAGGTATCTGAATTCCTCAGGTCAAGAACAGGATTGGCAGCAGAAGGACAAGCCTGTCTCATGCCAGTCTGTCAATATGTTCCAAACCTGAGATGGAGGGATCATCTCTAAAAAGAGAGAGGGGCTGAGTTTCCATGCCCCTTCAGTCCTTCGCCCCTCTGCTGAGAGTGCCTGACCTATTAATACCAATTGCAATGGTGGACATATGATGTGGACATTTGTCCACTACAAAGAGACAGATCACTGACTCATTTCATGCAAGCCACCAAACTGCAGTCAGATGGACTGATAAATGTTATCAACTGGGACTGGATTTGAATCAGTGACCTACAAGTGAAAGTTTCACATCTCATTACCCATCCCCAGACCCACTAATTCCCCTCAACTGATTTTTTTTTAAAAAGACTTGTTTGGTCCTTTAAGATTTAATAGTATAATATTTCATCTCTGACTTGGAAGTTTTACCAGACTCCAACACTGCAGCTCAAAGATTCCTTACAACACAACACAAAAACAAAAGGTGCCTTCGAGTTACAGTGCTGCAATCTGGTAAATCTTCAAATAATCTCAGTAATTGATTGATATCATGCTATTTTCTGTTGGCTTCACTGTCGCCAGCACATACCATCTTCTATTTAAGGTTTAAACAAACAGACTAGATCTCTTTGAAAGAGAACCCCAAAAGAAATCTAAAAACATTTACTAACAACAAACTGCAAAAAATCTTCAGAACTGGATAAAAGGCAGCCAGCCAAATCTACAGCAGAATGCAGAAAGATGTGTTCAGAATCAAAAGAAAACCGAACCACAATTAAGACACTGTAGATATGTGCACTTTACAAAAGAAATCTGGATTACCTTTTTCACAAAACTTTGGGAAGCAAGAAGCTGTGCCATGAAGGAGACTGATAAAAATTTAAAATGTCGCAGTTGTTTGCCTGAGTGGGACTCCACGTTAAAAAGCTGCACTTCTTGATCTTGTGTTTTCGTCTTGCACGTTCTTGATTTTTTTGACCCAGGATCATCTGATAAAAAATTCCCCAAAATAAACTGATTTTCTCAGCCATTACCAAGAGAAAAGCTTTTGATTCCCTATTATTAAAACTGAAATAAAATGTTGCAACTGATAAAGGGCAAATAAGTGCTTAATTTTTTCATTATCACAATACTGTAAAATAGTCAAGCCAAAGGTTCAAGCAAAATAGCAGGGGTTCTGAATCCAATCAGCTAGCTTTGTGCTAGTCGTATTCATTTTGCAAAAGACCCAGAATCGTCTCTCGATTAAGTCAGAAACAAGACACTAAAATACAAGGGAAGGGAACACATCTGAATTTCATTACCTTCTAATACAATGTTAAGATTTTGTCTGATTCTTTCTTCATTATAAACTGTACATATTTTATCTTTTCTTTTGCGCCTTGTGAAAAAGCTATATTGGAAATAGGCCATGAACAGGAGTCACCACGGCCTTTTGGAAGCTGGGTCACAAAATCCTACACTGAGCATATTTGGAGATGTTGCTTTCAGGCATGGGAAGAGAAAACTCCTTGTAACGCTTGCCCATTAAAAAAATTTGAGTTCATAAGTCCCTGAAATCTTGTTTGCTTTAAAGAACAGATTTATAAAACAAGCCGGTGCTGTGTGTTCTACACACTAGTTCCTATGGGTAGTTCCTTTTCTTTTTAATCCAACCTACTTTGGAGAATACTACTTGTATTCCATGGAGGAAACGTACCCTATTTGGCCCTGAATACTCATTCAAAGTATTCTGAAATTTAATTTTTTGGCATAACAAAGGTATATGCTTCTTAACTATAGTTCTAAATGAATGAGAGAGAGAGAGAGAGACAGACACACACACAATTAAGATACAGCATCCAAAAATCTTCAACTACAGAAGTAACATTAAGGTTCTCATGTATCTGTTGGTTCATACTGAACTCTGTTTCGTGGTTACCTTCTTTGTTCTCTGGCAGTTTTGTTAAGTATTGGATTATCTTCATCAAGCTCTGGAATTGATGTTGAACACTAAACTCACAACAGACAGAAATCCAAAATTCAACGTCTGTCTCTAAAATAGCATCCTGTTTAGGGATTAGAAAGAGAAAATATTTATTTCAAGACCTAAAAATCAAAGAAAATTGGTATTGTTGAATGTGTGTGACTGTTTGGTGCTAGGGAATTTTGGTCACCACTGAGAACTAATACTAACTAGCAGCAGCTAGATGTGTTGGTGGATTCACGTCCCCTGTGAATGCACAGAGACTAATAGCTTATTCCACATACCAAGACCAAGAGTCATACTGTGATAATGGCTGTGGTGTACCGCTAACTTTCCTCCAAACCAGGTAGTGTGCACCTGAAAAAATTATTTAAGGCAGAAAAAAAACAAATCTCTTTTGCTTCTGCATCAGTAAGTTGGCAAAGGTTGTGATTTTTGTTGTTGTTGTCTGTCTTTTTTAAGCCCAATAGAAAACTACTGGGATTTCTAGAGTTAAAGATTAAAAAGAAAAGGACATTATAGAGTTGATTTTCCAGCCCACAAAGAGATGGCCAAACCTGGCCCATGAGAATATAATCCCACAAATATGGCAGCTAAACAAGAACAAAAATAAGATAAATGATTTTTACAGCACAGACTAAACCTTTTCCGATTTTTGACAGGTACCATTTACTGAATAGCCGAATGAACCTTTAAATGCACTAGAAAAGTAGTCAGTAGGAAATTGATTGTATTTGTTGGTTTTTGCATAAGAGAAAACAGATCTCCTCAAACCTAACCTGATCTTTTAAAACAAAAAAAAAAATGGGCCCAACGGAGCCAAGATGTGAGTACCACATCCACTGAAACCTAGGTGGCCCCATAGGTTGTGAAACATTACAGCAATAGCTGTACTATTAACATTGAACATGATAACTAAAACAAAGTTGCAATCAACTACCTAACTTTTCCCCATTAATGCTGTTTGAATCTTTCCTGGATGTCACTCAGTCTGGATAGGGAAACTAGACTTTCTGAATATCAGGCAATAGCAAAGTGCTGTTGTGTTTGAATTCACAACATGGTTGAAAACCATGAACAGAAAAGTCTTCATTCATAAAAAATATAATCCACTAAACTCATAAATTTTGAGCCAAAACTATGCTAACAGTCTTCCTTTAACAATTTACATGAAGATTCTGTCCACACTACAAAATACACATGCATTTCTATGGCCAAATCATGACAAAATATGGTTTATTCTGGCCTATGTAGAAGAATAAAATCCCCAGTCTATCACTGGGGCTCATTGGTGTTACTGCAATACAAATAATAATCAAACCTCATGTCTTGGCAGCAACAGTGCTTGGAGATGGTTATTTTTGTAGTATAGACAAGGATCTTATCTTACATCTTTCTACAGAGAAACAGTTGAACAGAATGGAATACATGCTAACGAGACCAGGTGGGTGAGGTAATATCTTTTATTGGACCAACTTCTGTTGCTGAAAGAGACCAACTTTTGAGCTTACTGCACATTTAAAAGCATATCTCCCTCACCAAAAGAAGTTGGTTCAATAAAAGATATTACCGCATCCTCTCGAGTCTTTAATATCCTGGGACCACCACTATAAAGAATACATGCTATTATTTTCACAATCTACATTTTATAGGGGAAAAAAGAGTGAATCTCCTCATTGTTCTGACCTTTTCTCCATTGGTTGCTGCAGTCACTGTTTTGGTTACATGCTGTTCAAACAAGAGAACCAGAAGAACCCAGAGGAATCGTTCCCCTCCCAACGTATCAGTCAGTTGAGCCAGGATTGGCAGGCGCCTGTGCTCAGGCACATGAGGCAAGGCATCTACAAATACGTGTATGATTTTAATAACTACTTCTTCTACGCCCTGTGTAGCCTCTGGAGAGCCAGCATCTTCGGCCTATGAGCAACAGGTTAGGGAGTTACAATAAATTATCCTAAAGAGGCACAACTTAACGAGATTTTGTATGCACATAAAGCAAATAAGGATGTGGGATTTGTTCCTGGACACCACATAAATCAAATATTACAATCACAACCTACTCTTCTAAAGGCTTTATCTTGCAAAAAGGTACATCTTGTTGCTATTACAGAAATCTGCACTGGCAGAACTGTGTATGAGCCCCCAGTGTAGATGTGCCACACCAGCGCAAAGTGGGGCTGAAAAGAGATGGGACGTTTTTCTAAACAGTTTTCAGTCATCCGATTTCTTCTGAGATTTATTAAAGTATTTTAATAAAATGCTCTCACTGTCTGGGACATTGGAAAAAGTACTCAGCCACAGTCTAAATTTATTCCCACTGATGTCAATTTTCAAAGGAGACCAGTGCTGAGCACTTTTGAATATCTCACCCTCAGCATACATTTTAAGTCTTTGCTGTATAAGTAATCTCTTTCATTCCACCCTGTGTAAAATCCATTTCCTGCTTCCCTGAATAAAGAGGATGCTTTTTCAAAAGAACTTTTTACTAGACTGTATGACGGCTCACCTCTCTCAATACCTAGTTGGAACTGCCAAGAACATGCTATAAATTACTTATTAATGCCTTTAAAAAAACCCAACAAAACACAAACCAAACACACACACATACACACACTTCAGAGGTATCTTCCTGATTCTAATGAAAGAAAAGTATCTTACCTGTATAAGAGCAGGGATAACCATCTTCACTGTCTTATTAATTATTTGGAAACTGTAAGTATCATCTAGTCGCATGACATTTGCCCCCATGAATGTAAAAATGGGCATGATGTTGTGCAGAACTTTATCCTGAAACAACCAGAAGATTATTGTTTTCAATTTTAGTTACTAAAGCTACTAATTTCAGGGAAGCTTTCTTTTCTCCCTCTTAGACCAAGAGGAAGAAGCATTGCTAAAAAGGTCACACTCTACTTACAGGGAACATTCCCGCAGCAGCACCAAGCAGTAGCAGGGCATGGTGATGAGTTTGAGGCATTTCTGATACCCTGACACACTGAACTATCAACTCCACATTGAATTTTTCTTTATCAAGGATATCTGCACAGGGGGAAAAAAATTCTTGCTTAGTAATTTTTTTTTTAAAACCATTATCTATTTTAAGAATAAACAGCTATGTTATTGCAATTCTGAAGGCAGCTAATGCACAAAAGCTAAAGAAAGTTTTCATACTCAGAAATGGAATCAGTAATTTTTACCTGACTGGATTCTGCTGCCATCTGGGGACAGTTTCTGACAAATGTTTAGCAAACAGCTAAGGATTAGCTGCTTTGTGTACTCCATATTTTCCTGTTCTGATGTTGAAATTTCCAGACATCTAAAGATTCCGGAGGTAGTTGGGGATAAGAAATGGAAGAAAATAAAATTCAGTCACATGTTAGAAATTCAAACCAGAGATAATGTGTTAAAAAGTTAAAATTGGAGACTTCCATAAAAACATCACTAATCTTTCATAGTATGCGGAGAACATAAACTAAATTTCTTATTTTCATCTCAGTGTTGTTTTTTTTTTTTTCAAAAACTGCCAGAAGTTTCAAACAATTTGTATTTTTTGTTCATTACAGGTCCCATAGAAAATAATCACTGTTGTGCACTGAAATGTCATTTGAACACTTAATGTCACTCAGAGGAAAAGTTCACTGAATCACCCACCCACTTTCCTTTGAAACGCCTTACCTGTAAAGGTAAATTTAAAGGTTTTAACTTCACACTGCTCTCTTTAAGCAAAGTTAATGTGTGGGCTGAACACTAATCACCACATCTGTTAAAAGTTTAAGTTACAAAATACAGGGAAATTTAGGGTTTTAATTTTTACAGACTAGGTTCCAGGAGCTAGGCAATTCAGCAAGGCTCTTCCTGCCAAGGTATCACATGTATGAACAACACCTGGCTTTGAGTGCTTCTTAGGAGGGTTGGGAGAAGCATATGTAAAATCTGCAGACTTTAGTAAGTATCTGGTAATGGGGCAAGACAGGAATAGTAGTAATTTCATTAGGGCTGCTTTAAAAAGGGACATTACTGCTTTCTGAAAACCATTCTTTAGCTGACATGGTGTCCCAATAGTATAATCATCACCATTGATCAGCCAAAGGGCTGCATGGCCATACAGGAAATAAGGATTTCGGAAAAAACCATAGCACTCCCAAGCCCTTAAATACAGAAATGAACACACATCAGTCTCTGTCTGATAATCTGTGTGCATTGTACCACCTTCAAAGGCCCACTGCAAAACCGAGTGTACAATATTGACAGCAGCCTTGTATCCTGCTCTCCTGACTGAAGGCATTAAAACAAGTGGAGCAAAGATATATTGCTGCCAAATGTGGAGGTATGAGCCCACATTCTAATGTTTTACATTCTCTATTCTTAAGGAGACAATACATAATGACTGATGTTTCTTAATAATTTTTAATGGAGGTGCCGTTACCTGGCCAGCAGGTTAAACAGTGCAGGAACTAGCACCTGAGGACGCTTGATTTTCTTCTTGTGCTGCAGTAATTCCAGGATGAGTGTAACTCTCTGCCAGTTCACACTGCTTATTTCCTGCACCAATTCTGGAACTTGGGGTTTTCTAAAAAGATTAAAACTCAGGAGAATCAAGATATATTCATTCAAAGAAACTGAACTTAGCACAGCTTGCTTTTAAAAAACAAAACACACAGAAAAATTGGTTCATGTTATGCCTACAGTACAGAGACACACACATATACAAACCTATAATCTGAGATGGGTTCCTGCGACTGAAATATTATTATTATTAGTAGTAGTAGTAGTACACAGTTGCCTCAGTGCTGACCCACTGATCATCCAGCTACTGGACAACAGTCTTATTTTAACTACTGGCTGGCTAAGTGTTGCTAAACTTGGTTCAGTGACCAAGAACAGGAAGAGTATCTTCATGCACTGACTCTCTTGCCTAGTAAGGAGGGCTTTAAACCATGTTCAAAGGGGATAGGTGACAAAACCCCAAAAATAATTATAAAAGAAGGTGACCATAACAGAGGATTAGATACGTAGAAGCAAGGGAGGGACATAGAAAATTACAATAGGGTCACAAAAACAACAAGAATAAAATCTTGGGGGAATCTGCTCAACATCATTTCAAATGTCTATTCATAAATGCAAGGTGTAAGGGAGTAAACAGGAAGAACTGAAAGCATTCATGCACAGGCTCAGTTATGACTTAACTGACATGATTGAGACATGGTGGGATAAGTGTCCCGACTGGAATATTGGCATAGTAGGGGTGTAGCTTGTTCAGGAAAGACAGCCAGGGGAAAAAGGAAGGAGGTTTTGTTAACACATACACTTGTTCTAAGGTCCAGAAGGAGGTGGGAGGCAGGCCAATTGAAAGTCTCTGGGTAATGATATTAGGAGTGATGTCATGAAAGAGATTCTTCTATAGACCATAAAATCAGGAGGAGATAATGGATGAAGCATTTGTAGAATGAATAACCATTATCCAAAATATAATACCTGGTAGTAATGAGGGATTTTACTCAGATATCTGTTGGAAAAGTAACATGGTAAAACACAAAATTTCCAGTTTTAAGTTTTTGGAATATCCTGGAGACAATTTTTTCCTACCAGAAAGTGGAAACAGTAGTCTTTTTAGACTTGATTCTCATCAACAGGGAAGAACTGGTAGCAAATCTGAAGATGGCAAACAATTTGAATGAAAGTGATCATGAAAGGATAGATTTTATGATTCCAAGGAAAGGAAGAAGAGAGAGCACTATAATAAAGACAATGGACTTCAAAGCAGCAGACATTTACAAACTCAGAACTGGTACATAAGGTCCCTTGGGAAAAAAATCAAAGGGAACAAAATTGCTCAGGAGGGTTAGTAGTGTCTCAAGGAGACAGTGTTAAAGAGACAGCTGCAAACTACACAGTGCAAGGAAGAGATAGGAAGACTAGTAAGAACAAAATGGCTCCATCAGAAGTTCTTTCATGATATGAAAATCTAAGAGGAATCCTACAAAAAGTGGAAACCTGGATAAATTGCAAAGGAAGAAGACAAAAGCACAAGCATGTAGGAATCATATCAGAAAGGCTAAGGTACAAAATGAGTTACACTTAACAAAGGTCATGGAAGGCAATAAAATGATCTTTAAAACATTAAAAAAAAAAAAAAAAGAAAGATGAAGGAAAGTGTAGAAGGGAAGGAAAGCTAATAACTTATGATATCAAGAAAACTGAGGTGTTTAATTCCGAGTTTCCTTCAGTCTTCACTAAAAAGTTTAATGGTAACCAGATACTCAACATGATTAATATTAAGAAGGGAGAAAGACCACAAGCCAAAACAGGGAAAGAATAGGTTAGATAAATTAAATGTATTCAAATTGACAAGGCCAGACCAAATTCATCCTAGGGTAATTTTAGGAGAAGGAATGAATAATCAAAGGGCAGTTCTCTCTCCCTGCCTTACTTAGTGAAGTATAAAAATAATACAACTGAAGCCACATGTGCCCAATCCCACCCACACATTTTTTTAAAACCATATACAGTATTTTAATAGTAAACACCCATAAAAATAAGCTCTGGCCAGACTGTGTGAACCCAATTCAATATCTGATTTTAAGCTTCTTGGGGCAGGTATCAAGAACTGTAATCTCTTTTAAATAACACAGGGAAGCTTTGAACTCTGCAGTCCTTGGGATTTTTTTTCTTTTCAGAAGTAGTCACAGATGTTCCTATGCTCGCTATATATTTTATGACATTTTCTCAACAAGTGGTGTTTTCTAAATGTGTTTAGACAAAATCTGTAGCTTCTACATCTCTATGCCCTTTACCTTTCCTGCTGTATTTTCTGTCTCCTAGTTTGCTGAACAGTAGCCAGAGCTTTGGCTTTCTCAGGAGGTTCCAGTTCTACACGAATCTGCTCAGCATCAACTGAAATCTAGAGCAAAAGTAAAGGAAACATGAATATATTAAGTACATATGAGCAACAAAAATCTACCTACCGGTCCAAGTATTCATCTGGCCCCTGTCGTCGTTATAGCTATGAATGTCTGTCTAAACTGCATTTCTTATATCAATCAGAATGCAAGAAGTGTTTTCATCTATATATTACAATAAACAAATGATTATTATTAGAGCAACAGTTACCCTGAATATATTTGGAGAAACACACTTTTTTGGTTCCTCTTTGCTCTGAGGTTCATTATTACAACATAATGAATATATACAAATGGGATAAATATCGTTTTTTAACATAACTTTAATACATCTTTAATACCCGCATATTAAATTGCATTCTAATATGAAACAAACAAGGAGAGCTGTGGCACTTTTAAAGACTAACAAATTTATTTTTTGCATGAGCTTTCGTGGGAGAAAATCCCACTTCATCAGATGCTTTGAAGACGAATCTTTGAAGACACTTTGGTTTATATTGTTTCTGATTACTATTATGTTAAGAGTTCCATAAGCAAAAAAAAATAATTATTCATTAGTGTAACCTGAAGTTATCTCAATCATTTTAAATAGATTCCCAAGTCCTAACCACACGCTACTTACCCCTTTAAAAACACTGCTAATAGTCTGGGCACAAAGTGGGTTTTTGCAATTTAATAGTAAATCAAACAGAACTCTCAGTAGCTTCTGTTGCACCTTCCCATCTGGCAATGCAGCAAAGAATGGCTTAGTAATCTGCAACATTTAAAAAAAAAAAGTATTATTGAAGCCAAAACAGATATTTTTTTTATTGGTAAAATGTGAAAAATGGGAAAATCTAAATTAATTATATATGATTAACATACACACGTCTGTCACTGTGTACACATTATCCCACTTTTGTTTCTGTAATGCAATATTTGAAAGACAGAAACAGTTATTTGTATTCCAAGGCAAACATATTTCTCACTTATCTTAATATAACTTTTTGACATTACATAAATTTAATGCAGCAGCTGATGAAAAGTAAAGAACATGGAGCAGCAGCAGCTGGGGCAATCTGGATACTTCTTACTGAAAAAAAATAAAAAGAAAAGAAAAAGGGGGGAAACACTTTTTAACCTTTCAATACATTTAAGACAAAGAACTTGGAGATATCTGTTTGGAAAACACTTCAAAAGAGGCATATGGCTATTGGAAACTGGTACATAAAAACAGCTTCTAACTTTGAAAGAGTCCTTTTAAATTCACCCATGGCCATTCACATCTGTTATATGAATAAAAAAATATGAAAATCTTTGTTCAAGAATACCCACCTGCCCGAGTGCTGTGCTCTGGAAAGTTGGAATTCCTTTGTAAAGCTCCTTTGCAATGTGCAGACTTCTGATGAACAAATCCAGGCTCTGCTGATCCTTGCACAAGAGGGCAGCTGAATGTTCACTGTATTTACCAAGGAAGAGACGCAGAAGAACAACTTCATCTTTCAACACTGTCTCAGGTTCCTTTAGGACTTTCTCCAGCAATCTATCTATTGCAGGCAATAGGTGAGATAGTATCATCTGCAAGTGGAGAACATTTATAAATGGGTTTGTTTCTTATCGACTGTTGCTTTAACAAAACCTTTCAGAAGAGTGGTTTCATGTTTAGTGCAGTATCAATCACTGACATGACATTTTATTATATATTAGAGAACATCCGTACCTCTTTAAGGAATCCCTTCAGCCCTGGTCCAATAATAGGGGGAAAGGAGGGAAGGCAGGAGGGGCATAATTAGCGGGTTATAGATAACTGTAATAAGCCAGAAAACCAGGGACTTCATTCAGTCCATGATTTTTATGCTAGACACTAAAAATCATGGCTTGAACAGAGATACTGGATTTATGCAGTGTTGTTGTAACTGTGTTGGTCCCAGGATATTAGAGAGACAAGGTTGATGACGTAATATCCTTTTACGGAATCAACTTCTGTTGGTGTGAGACAAGCTTTCGAGTTTACACAGAGCTCTTCTTCCAGATCATGTTATATATAATATAATCTTCTTCCAGAAGAATTCTGTGTCAGCTCAAAAGCTTGCTTTACACTAACAGAAGCTGGTCCAATAAACTGAATAAGAGACAGCACTTCACCCACCTTGTTATACTGGATTTATTGCTTTTTACAACAATCTATGACCCAATATCAACCTCTCACCGCTGCCTTTCCCTCATATGAGTAGAAGGGCATTGATAGGCCACTTCACCTAGAATGGTCCCTTGAAATGTGTGTTAACTACTTATGCTATATCTTGTTTCACCTTGCATTTAATTGTAACACTTTGAGTACATATCCCAGACCACAAGAAGAGCTCTGTTGAAACTCAAAAACTTGTTGCTCTGACCAACAGAAGTTGGTCCAATAAAAGATATTATTTCACCCGCTTTATCTCTCTAATATCCTGGGAGCGCCATGGCTACAACAACTCTACATAACCAGTGCATGGTTTTTCAGAATGCTTGTGATGACTACAGTGCCTACAAACCCCAAGTTTCTGGAAACAAAGACAATGATACAATGTGCCAGTCACATTCCTTTTAAATATGAAATCTTGTTACACTCTGTTAAAGCTCACATCAAAGCTATCACCATCTATGCTTTTAAAACAAAATGAATATATTCTGCAGCAATATAGAGAGAAGGGAATTCTAAATCCACTGTTTAAGGGGGGTTATATACACAAACAATACATTTTTATTTTAAAATACTGAACATGCACAGAGCATCTGTTACTACATTACAGTTCTGTGAAATTTTTCTAGACAAATTTTCTTGAAACTTTGTACCACAGGGTCAGTAGGATTTGAAATTTGCCTAAGGACTTTAGTGCAGTGTCCTACAACAGAAAAAGATCCTGGCTGGAGCATGGAAATGTTTGTGATAATCTTTGTATTATATTTTGGAGATGTGTAACCTTTACATAGCATGTTACTTAAACTAAAGTTTCATCCAAATATCTACCAAAAATACTGTAAAATTAATCAGCAGTAACTCAAAGTTACTGTGGCTAAATAAAGCAGCATCTTTTGAGTTCCCCACATTTCAAGACACTTTCATCATTTAAACAAGAAAACAAACTATATTATCCCCATCCATAAAACAAATTTAGAAACCAGAAAGTCTACACATACCTCTCCATTGACATGCTGAAGAATTTTCATCAAGCTTCTTGCAATGTATGATGGACAACTATGGGCTTGTACACAAGAAAGTATGAGTTCTAAAGCTTCTGACAACTTCTTCTGCTGGGATTTCTGTTTATTTTGTGTCTGCAGCTCCTCAAACAAGCTTCCCAAACTCTAGTTCATAAAAAAGGTGAAAAAATAAGTTCCAGCCATAAAAAGGCCCCAGAGAGCTGAAACAATTGAAAGCGAATGCAATGTGAGACAGACGTGAGTAAACAACATATTATTCATTTTTATGTTCTTCTTAATTTATATTTTTTTCCTTCAGACAGAAATAAGCAACATTGTCTTACATGACAGAGGTATAAATGCTTTACATATAAATAAGTGTACTGTACAAATACAAGCGTCTATGAATCTATTATTCTATATAAATTCTGGCTGGTTCAGAGAAACACTAGCAAAAGAAGGCCATTCGCTACTTGAAAATGTAATGTAGCCATAGAGAAAATCAATTTTTTAAAAAATTGTTGGGATTGCCTTTCTCTACAATCCTTCTCATACTTTGGGTTAACTGTGGGAAGAGGCTTCGGTATCTACTTTTCTCTCAACAAGCTTCTCTCTTGGAGAATATAGACACGTTCTTGGGCCTTATTCCTCCAAATAAGAGCAAACTTTGGGGGAGGGGAACAGTCTTTGGAGAAGAGGGCTGAGGGCTTGTGGGCTCTTTCCCCTGCAGCGGCCCAGCAGGAACTGCCTGGGATTCACTGGGAAAGGGACTCAGGGGCTAGAGCACTGAATTTTTTTCAATAATGCTAGCTTTCTCAACAATAGCCTTGCCCTGCCTTTCACATCAGGTATTATTTGTAATTATCATTCATGAATGTGTCGCTCAACGAAGAGGATCCGTTAAAAAAAAACAAACAAACTTACAAGTTAATTTGTATTTCAAAACATACAATATGCAAATTATGTAATTCTGTTGCAAACACACAAGAGCATGCACACACACACTGATTTTCAAGCTGCATTTAATTTTTCACTAGACAAATAGTGGCTGAAACACATTATTCAGTCATCAACTATTTATTTAAGTGAACTCCACTGCAATTTCTTCTACATTCTGGTTTTCCTGGCAGATAATGGAAAGTCTGTGGGTGGGGAAAAAATTTTCTCAAATGCCATGGTGGCTCCTTTCTTCCCACTCAAGAAAGCAGAATGAGTGGTTTCATAAACCAATAGGGGTGGGGGAGAATTGACAAGCACCTTGTCTATAACACGATCTCTGCTAGTCCACAGAGAAGTTGAAATTCCAAGCAGATCCCTCAAAATTTATTTCACGAATACGTTCCTCAACAAAAATGTTACCTGGGTCACATAGGTGGGATCAGTTATGATCTCCTCTGCTTTTTGTACCAGATTATGAAGAATGGGATGAAATGGAGACTCTTTTATGACACTCAGGAAATGGAAACAGTTAAGAGCAGCCCTTCGCACTTCACTCACAGGACTCCCCAAGTTAATCAGCAATGATATTACCACTAAAAATGAAGACGGAAAAAGATCTTAAAAGTGAGCAGTTAGAATTCTTATATTATTATCTACGCAGCATCAACAGACTTCTCTATAATTAAAGGGTCTGCTCTTTCCATTATAAATCTTGAGGGATATTCAATGTCTATTTTTAATATGAACTATGTGAAAATCTGGCCATTACTTCATCAAAATGCTTATATTTTTGTTTAAAAACTCAGGACTTAAATTTTGCTAATAAAACGTACATAGCATCCTTCACTTGTTTAAAATTTGTGTTATGCTCTTTATAAAAACAGAGTGTGATTTCTAGAATACAAATTTCAAAAGCACTTGGTCATTTGACCATTGCATACACAACTATTACATATTGAAACACTAGGAAATTAAAATATACATTTTCCACAAGAAAGGTAGCATTCATAATGCACACAGAAAAAAACATTGATAAGAAAATGCATGTTTAAAACTTTTTCCAGAGCATAAATATTACTTTTTATTATTAACATGCGGCTAAGCCTTAGCAAGTGAGATCTATAGTTTCCCAGTACCTGGGGAGGAGGCTGAGACCAGCTGTTTCTTCTTTTGGGCAGCCTGTGAGGTAAGCAGCGCACACCCTATATACAAGGCCCGAGTCTGTAGCACTGCATTCACTGTGTAGTTTAGCTGATTTGAGAGGTTATAGTTATAGGTCCATAAGACAGAAAGGAATTTGAATAGACACTCTGGATCGTCTAAATGCACCTTTAAAATAAAAAGTTAAATACATGTTATTCCTTGCACTGAACCTTTAAGTTTTATAATGTGAAGTGCTTTTTCTCCTGCTATTATACTTTGAAAAGGTATTTACATAAACACCCACATTTGACTGTAACTGAGACTATAAGTGTTGGACATAATATAAAGCAAACATTAAAAATTTTTATTTGTTGCTTGAGGATGTCCCCTTTTTTGGCACCGGTTAACCCACTGCTGTGCACAGCGTTCTTTATGCCATCCTGAGAGCTTTCTATTCTTTTATGTCAACTGAAGACTTTGAGCGTTGAGGCTTTTTTGTTTTCATAGACTATGGAATGCAGTATCACCTGACACAAGGATTTCTGAAGTTCTTGATCTTTCAATACAAACTGAAACCTTATCTTTACAGTTTGATTCGCGGTTGCATTTAATGATCTGTTCTAACTTACTATTCAATATGCATACTGTGGTGGTGCCCAACGCCCCACCAGATTTGAGGCCCCATTGCCCTTAGTGTGGTACAAACACAGCCATTGCACCAAATAGCTTGAAAGTAAAATACTGCAAGGTAATTTGACAATACCTGCAGTGGTGCAATCAGAATTTTCCTAAGGAGGTGGCCTAGGTTATCTGCTACAGAGCAGAGGTCACCACAGAGATGGATGGAGGTGGGGAGTAGGGAAGCTGAGTCCTAGCCGAAAGGAGGAGCTTGGCAGAGGTCAATGGGAAGCCTTGGTAGGGAGCAGGGAGGAGCCACGTGAGCTGAGAGGGAGGAAGACTAGAGCAGTGAGGAAATGAGGGAGACCCAGGGGAGCATAGAGCCTCCCCCATTCCCACCTCTCCCCTATCTGCATCCAGCTTCTGCTCCCTATTGGGAGTGCTACTGTTTGGGCAGTCCCATACCTGGCTCCACCCTGGGCTTCCCTGGCTGCTCCTGGCTACAGCATCCTGGGCTCTCTCCATGCTGACTTGCTGCCAAGCACATCCTATCTGGCCTTGGCACCTGCTGGCTCATAGGACACTTTGGAGCCAAGGAGGGAATGGTGCTGCCTGGTTCAGGACACTGGCAGCCAACTCACACTCTGCAGCTGGGGCCCCAGGCAAGGCAGGGAAAGGACCATCCTGCCATGGTCCCAGCCTTGACCTTCTCCGGGCTCTGGTCCCAAAGACTTGGGGGAGAAGGGGTACCCTTAGCTAGGGGCACACACTGCACAGGGTTACATGGTATCAATAGTCAAAGAGGTGGGGCGCACATCAGCTCATTTCCACCCCTGGACATGCTACATGCATTCTTTCTGTATTGCAGAGTAAACCAAACACCCTAACATAACCCAGAAAATCAATGTAGCTAGTTGGACATAATTTAGTACATCAACTTTTCTCTGGCTGTTGTGAAGCAAGCCTGTCTTGCAGTTTTTAACACTTCTCCAGTCAGTCGTAATCACTATAAAAATGCTGTTCACAGAATGAAATCTACTCTAAACAGAGTTTGAGACCAAATTTTACACCATTATAGAGGTTTACTAAATGCTTTCCCCCATATTTCAATGAAGAATTGCACACAAAAAACTGTATTACTGAAATTGCCTGACAGTATTTATTCTTAGATGATATTTAGAAATAGTAACAGACTTCCAGCAACCTACAACCAAAATTTTTATAGAAATGCACGGCTTATGACTTAAATAGTTTTCCATTCTCTCTCAGATACTACCATGTTTACCAATATTTAAGCAGAATCTCTTGGAACTGGTTCTCAGCTTTCTTTAAATATTATACAGAGGTTCAAAACAAGTGAATGAAGAAATAATTTGGAGCGTTCATTAAGAACATAAACACAAAAATATACCTTGAAAAAAAGACTCATCAGTGCTCTGAAATGAAGAGCATCATGTCCCTCACTGGCTCTACAGACAATGATGTCAAACAGCCCCAACAACAGGTGTAAATAGTCTCTGCTGTTTTCATTCAAACTTTCAGGATTCCACCAGGTTTCATCTATGGACACAAGAAAGGTGGAGAAAAACAAAACAACACCCATCATTAGCTGCATTAAAAAGTATGTTCAGGGTACCTCCAAACTGCAACTGAAAACTCTCTGGCACAGCCATGGCTGGCCCAGGTAAGCTGACTCAGGCTTGTGGGGCTTGGGCTGCAGGGCAGTAAAACTGAAGTGATAACGTTTGGACTCAGGCTGTAGCCTAGGCTCTGGAAACCACCCCCTTCGCAGGGTCTCAGAACCTGGGTTCCCAATATCAACACTGCTATTTTACAGCTCAGCAGTCCCATGCCGAAGTCAGCTGTTCCAGACCAGCCATGGGTCTTTTACTGGAGTGTAGACCTTCACCTGAAACAATAACAGCCCCTTCCCCCCCAACAGCTGAAGTATCTAGGAAATGTGTCTCTTTTCAAGCCTTGAGAAAGAGAATCTCTAAAAATCTCAGTGTAGAGTAACAAATTAGTATAAAGGTTCTGAAACTTACCTTTCACAAAAGACACAGGAGGCCTCAGGCCATTAATAAAGCTTTTCAAGAGAAGCATGAGCATGACTGAATCTTCTGCATCAACAACCTGACCACTGTTGAGCTTTCCTATGTATTCAGTTAACTCCTCAACTGATACCAAGCTCCTGGGTGTTGACTCAACAAGCCATGTTACGGGAATCACCTGAGAACGAAAATGTAACACTGTACAATTCCCCTCCTCCAGAGGTTATTACAAAAAGCCTTCACAATATGTATACAAAATGATCAATAAATCCTGTCCTATATTTTCATGTTCAAACTTTTATAGCATTTAGGTACAGCACTTCACATTTTCAGAACATTCTATAAAAATTAACTGCTTAATTAGTACAGGGAAAGAGAAGACAGGCTTTTGCAATTGGAACCACAATTCCCTGTTCCACACTATCAAATCAACCAGAAGTTATATTAAAATAGCAGTAACTGCCATCAAAATGAAATCTATTGTAACATAATGTCTTCTGCAATTATAATACCAATTCCAAGAACATACAAATAAATGTTTGAGACCCTATCTTAAGCAGTTGCGTGTAATTCTCTGTCTTCAGGGAAATAAAATAATGTACCAAATTTACAATATTTCACAAAAAAGGGGAAAAAATTCCTCCCCAACTCCAACAGGTAATCGGTTAAGAGCTGCAAATGAGGAATAGAAAAAAGTGTTTCAGCAACTCTGAAATGTCTCTTTCATGGAAAGGTCTGGGAAGCCTGTACTGACTCAATCAGCAGGCTATCCAAACAAGAGACTGCTGACTGCAGAGCTAAAACGTCAACAAACTATGAAAGGACCAAGTCACAAAATTAATTTCTCTACTTCAATTTTACTAGTACGTTCCAATACTAGATTTCATGTCTGTTAAAAGGGGCATTGCCATCAAAAAGTTCTGGCTGAAAATCTGTACCTTTCTATTGTAAAATCTACATCTATTATTACTACAGTTACAAGCAGTACACAAAATTATAGTAATAGAAAGATTAAGAACAAACTTCTCCAATTTTGAGACATTTGTTAAGTAGAACTAATAGCATTTTGTGTATAATCAATTTCACTATTTCCCATTATATGCTCAGGCAATTTCCTCCGAACTCTCATACACATGACAAACTTCATGTACTTGAGTAGTCTCACTGAGATCAATGGGACTACTCGTGTGTGGGATGTTACACACACACATGAGCTTTTGCAAGATCATGGCCTCAGTCAGTTGTCCCTGTTTGGCTGGGTCTTCCACACAGCCAGGGGAGACAGGAAAACACACTTCTTTTTAAAAACAGAGAAATGTGGCTTAGAAAACCAAAAAAATTGAGAGAAGAGAGACAGAAGCAAGTAGGGCATTAAGGCTACTTTTATTTCTTCTTTTTGCAAATGACTGTATTTCACACTGGTAGTGACACTTGAACACTATGAATTCCTTGCTCTCTTAACAGGTTCAAAATGACTTTCCTTACTTTCCGAACAGATTTTATGGCTTCCTTTCCTCATTAATTGCTTTTATTTTCAGAAACATCTTATCTTATATTGTTTTCAATGTTTGTTTTGAATTATTGTTAACTCAGATCCTGGATGCACATATATCTATGCTCAATTTTAACTTCTCTTTCTTCCGCAATCTGACAAACAACTCTGATTATCGGTCTTTTAGAAAGAGCTTAGGGAAGAATAACACTTTGTGTATATTCACTGCAATGATTAAAAAAACCCACCAAAACCTTAAAAAGCCTCAATACTAGCCTTTAGAAAATACTGACATGTCTAGAAACAGAGACAAGATTTTTCCATCCCAAGATTGCTGATCTTGCTATTCCATTTATGAAGGAGATCTTACCCTCACAGAAATGTAGCATCCTCCAAATTACCTAATTCTTACCTCTGAAGAGTGACTGCCTTCGAGTTTCCTTATCTGTCCCTCTAGAAGACTGAAGACTCTTTGAGCCAATGACCAATAACTTTCCTCCATTTGTGAATTACAGCAGCACTGGACAAGTACAGAGCTGATTATGTGAACAGTTACTTTCTGCCTCACACTGTCAGATTCTTTTTCAGCTACATGTATTAGACTTTCCACCTGAAAAACAAACACCACAGCCAAAGAGATGTCACCATATGCTCTTTTTAATTACCTTGTTCTGAACCTGATGAAGTAGAAAGGTGCCTGACTGAAATCTTTGGAGACTGAAATCCCGCATCTGGAGAACTGTTACAGCTCAGGCAGTAGAAGTTCTAAGCTTTCCCACATTTCTTTACCAACACACCTTATTAATGACCTGATATTAACACTTCTATCAGTGAGAGGATGGAGTTCAGTCTCTATGGCCAATTCGGTCATTGGTCTCTCCTCCAACAAGGGTACTAATCAATGCCTACTGTGATGGTATTTTCTATAATGTAAATTTATCCATGGACATCTGTCTGTCCAAACTGGGCAGAGACCTTCAAACCCATTATTTGTCTTCTTATTGGCAAATTGTTTGGAGGAATATAATGCCCACAAAGTAGTTTAGCTATAGTTACACTAATAAGACACCAAAATGTAGTATGTGTTATATACCAAGTTTCCCTTATCATAATAGGTGTTAAATTTATTCTGATCATTATATTTGGGACTATGTCTTAAATATACTGATCAACAGCTAGATAATAGTGTACAATGTAATAAACAGCAGATTTCAAGCTTCCATGAATCTCATTCCATCTTCTATAGTGATCATCTGTAAGTATGGTCTAACAAGCATTGAAATCTGAAGTATCATTAAAAGAAGGTATTTTAATTGTGCACATACCATCTGTGACATTAAGGAAGGAGCCCCTGAAGTTATGTTATCAGAAAACAGCAGGATCATTTTCTGGTTGGCCACACCAACCAAATCTGCAGATTTGTGGGATTTTATCACTTTTTCAAAAGCTATTTCCGTAAAACAGAAAAGGTAAATACATGACTCACAAGTGAAAATATTGACAGCTTGACAATACTTAGAAATATTTTTTTTACACACTAATCAATTAACTTTCTTTTCACTAACATATTTGCTTTCCTCTAAGGTCTCAAACTATTGATGCTTTCCATGTCCATTGCCTCTTGAACTTCCTTGCTTAGCCTCTGTCCTCTTAGTTTGCATCTAAAGAACTTATTCTAAAAGCATGTTATGCTTTCAAAAATAAAGAAGATTCCTCTGCTCAATGTGTCAACTACCCTTTTCCACTGTTTCCTGTTATTGAAAGCCCACTTTACACTTGAGTTCAACTGGAATTTTGCCTCATTAAACTACAGATGACTTGGCTTCAAAATGGCAAATCTAAGTTCCCAAAAAGACTCCTCAAATCTGTTATAATTATAAATATTAAACAAAAACCTCACTTCCTATCAAAGTATTTCTGTAGAGTAAAAAAAAAAATCACAAGAGTTTGATATAAGACTAAATAACCCACTTTTAAAGGTTTTTATTCACACAATAATGGCAATAACTTCTTAGTGGTGGCCCAGCTCTCTACTGAATATTGGAGCAACAAGTTTTGATATCTAATAATTTTTCTTTTTATCAAACTACTTGTAATAATAGCTTACCTTCAGGCCAGCCTTTCAACAAAGGATGTAGGGAGCAGAGACCAGATTCTGATAGACAAACTGCAATTTTCCATTCTGCAGATTTTGAATTACTATTAATGATCATCATAAATGGTAGCAACTGCATTACTACTCGATTTAATAGCTCTTCATTTTCATTCAGAATCTCTTCTTTGAATAAAATGTTTATTGCTTCCTCCAGCACTTTATACCTGGAATGGAAAGAAAAAAAAAAGGTGAAGGAGCATCACTTGATCACATCACCAATAACATTTCTCCATGCTGCTGTCAACTTCATATTGATTCAGACTGCAGTTTGAAAAGCAAGTCAGAGAGTAAGTGAAATTCACGAACAATGTCATCAAGTAATTTTAAATGTCTCTCAAGATTAAATATAAAATCACAACTAAAAGAATTCCAAGCTAAGATATGACACCCCTTCCAACAACCACTCCACAATCCATTGAAATTTAAAGCTTGGAGAGATGGTGAGAGAGATGGAAGAAAAAAACAGGCACATACCACATCCCATCCTTTGAAAAATCAACTCTTTCGAAGAGCGTCAACAAACTTGAAATAGTTATTTCTGGACTGATTTGTCCCTTGAAAATCTACAAGCAAATCAACAAGGCAAAAATGAAGTGACCAATAAACAAAATACAAATTAATCTACAAAACTAGGAGAGCAAGTGCATCACTGATGATATTAAGCAGAAAAATTAAGCACTGATGAGTGAAATTGCATAGATCAGATAGTATGTTTATTATAAGGAAAAAGAAAATTATAGTAACCTGTAGTATGCTCTGGTTTGCTAGACCCATAAAGAATATGGCCTAAATCCATAATTGGATGGAAAAATATTGATTATAAAACAACCAGAATATTTTAAAATAAAATAAGAATTGTTTTTTCTCCTCTATGTAGTATTCGTTACAAGAAAATTAAAAAAACAAAAAACAACCAAAATGTTCTCTTAGAGATTATTTATGCATTTCTGTTCATATCTTTCTGTGGTCACTGCTATACTATTGCTTAAAAGCAACAACACTACAAGTGACACAAGGAAAAACACTACCAGATGTAATAATTAAAAATAGTTCATGTAATAATCTCTTCCCCCAGAAAACAAAGTACTGCCTGGTGTAGAAATATTAGGCAGGATTTTTGTAAGTTTGGCTGCAATCAACTGCATTAAAAAAAGTGCAACAATGCAGGCTTATCATGACCAAGACAGAAAAACTTTGACAAAGACGGCTTGCCCTTGCACATATAACTCGTTTTCTGGGAAGGGGACCAAAGGCTCATCTTATTTATTTCTAGAAAAGGGATAGAGTAGTTTGTAGGATGAACAGATTTCTGCAGTAGGAACAATTCTGAACGAAAGTATGTTTTAGTGACCAGGTGAAGGCTGTAATCTGGACTATAACTGCCTGAGAAAAAAATTATAAAGTAAGGAATAGTTTGCTAGATTTTTGCTTCTCTGTCCTATTAGAGGCTACCCATAAATTCTTGTCAATGCCAAAGAGCTGAGTGGAGGACAAGACACAATTAATATAAAGCATTAATTCCAGACTGCTTTTGAATATAGGAAAAAAATAGCTAAAATTTCACTTAACCTATCAAGATATACTGACTTACTTTCAAGGCACTGAGCGCAGTCATAACAACCTCCAGGTTATCATCTGTAAGTCGTGCAAAAATGGCTTCTTCTATGAAGGATTTGTCAAAGCCCTCCTGAATGAAGAGGGAAAAGCAGTTAAGGACAATTAGTTTCCAAAACCTTCTTGGCAGTATAACGTCCATGAAATATGAACACTAGTATAGGAGAGACTAAACCTCAGAAAGGGAGACGCTAACGGCTAATGCTGATGGAAGAAAGAAAAAGAACTACAAGCAGCTTCATAAACAGGAATTAAACCCAGACACTGGGTGACAGCATCCAACTTTAAAGTAATAATAAGTCAACTGACTGCAAACAACATTAAGGATAATGTATTTACAGTATTTTATAAAGTTTATCTTGTCTTCGGTTAAAAGTTTTTATAAAAAGGTCTTCTTAAGACAACACAAATCATTAAGTTCTTTAAATAAGACTCAGAAGTACCAACCTTTGATGTTTCAATGATCTTCTTCAAATGCTGAACAGCCAAGACCCTGACTGCTGGCTGTGGATGGTTCAGGCTAAGCACCAGAGAGGTGTCAGAGTCTGTCAGAAACTGAAATGTACAGTGCACAGTTACTCAATGTATATTAAAAATTAATTAATTAAAATTCGACTATTGATCTGGAATAGAAATTGTACAATTCTGAATGTAAAATGTCAATTTCAGAGTAATAGAATACATGGATTTACTGTATAGAGCAGAGGTGCACAACCTGTGGCTCCTGGGCCGCATGCGGCCCGCAAGCATATTCTGTGCAGCCCTCTGGGAGTGGAGCGAGCGGGGGATCACGTGATGTGGAACTTCCCCCCTGCAAATTGTATTTGTGGCCCTTGAGTGGCCTTAGAAAATGCAATTTGGCCCTTGGCCAAAAAAGGTTGCGCACCGCTGGGATAGAGTATAACTGAGTAAATTGATTTACTGTATTTTTCAAGTCATATTCTAAAGGTATGCCTATAAGTGAAAAGTATAAGTGCCTATAAGTGAAAAAGATTAAGGAAGGGTGTGAATTTAAAGTGAAATGCCTATTGCTGAATACTTCCAGCTTTAAATAAGCCCTGAAGCGCCAATATTTTTTTTGTCCTAGAAACACGCTGCATTTACCTAAGGATTCAGAGAAAACAACAATGACTGAACATAAGATTGCCAGAACAAAGATAGAGACAGCTACAATGGTCACCTGAATAGACCAGATGCCTGCAGTTTATCTCAGGAGCCCTGAAGCTGTTTGAACACAGAGACCTGTGTCCTAATTTTGCAAACCATGATCTTTATCTGTTGGCCACCCATTTGTTGCTATGTATGCAGCTACATATTTCTTAATTTGGGCTAGAATGTCCAAAAGGCTGTTTTTTATTGGCCCATAATCTTTACCAGTTTGCATGTTGGATTTGGAGGTAACCTGCTTTAAATATGAAAAACAAAGAGTCCTGTGGCACTTCTAAAGATTATCAGATTTATTTATCGCATAAGCTTACGTGGGAGAAAATCCCACTTCGTCAGACACTTTGAAGAAGAAAGCTCATGTGATTATTTAAATCTGTTAGTCTTTAAAAGTGCCACAGGACTCTGTTTTTCTGCAACACGGCTGCCCCTTTGGAACTTAAATATGAAAAGTAGCTATAACAAAATGGTATCTTAAAATAGTCACACACTGAAGTTTTTTTGACAAAAAAAAAGTCTGGATGACAAATGATTTTACTGCATGCTGGTATGTGATATGCTCAGGCTTGGTTACCCTCTGGAGACAGCAAGGAAAGAAGTTTGGAGTCACTAAATCCCCCTAGTCACTGAATATCAGCTGTTGAAAAGATTAAAAAGCAACATTACAAAAGGCATCTCTGTAACCTTCCTTGATGAAAATAATGGTGGTGACTGGGCAAACAACTTGTTTAATTTGGCAGTTCTGTTCACCATACAAGACACTGACCAAGTCCCTAAGTAACACTGGAGCACATAGGACATTGTCACAACAGAGCAGAACATATGAACAAATCAGCACAATATAAGCTACCAACCATTTATTCAAGTTTTACACTGGATAACTCTTAACATTATCACAGTTTTGATAGAGCATAATGTGGCATTTAAATCAATTACAATACAAGGGAAAAATCAAAAAGAAAAGAGAAGAAAGGACAGATGCACCCTGATATAATACCGCTGACTTCAAGGCAGCATAGCAGAGTTGATTTATGTCCAAAAATTAGACCTTTACCTACCTGATGTTTACTGCCACTCATTGAAAGAGAGAGAAATTGGTGGAAAAGATCTTGCTCATTCTGATTTGTAATATCTTTCAGATGCTTTTCCAGCACCAAATCTAAAGCTTTAGGATACCTGCCAACAGCCAAGAGAAACAGGTTCTGCACAGAGAATGACTATAGATGTTACAGCAATTCCAACAAAAATACATGCAGAGGATACAGACTGAGGGAGCATTTGTTAGAATCACAGAACTAGAAGGAACCTCAAGCGGTCTTCTAGTCCAGTCCCCTGCACTCAAGACAGAAGTATTTTCTAGATCACCCCTGACAGGTGTTTGTCTAACCTGCTCTTAAAAATCTCCAGTGATGGAGATTGAACAACCTACCTAGGCAACTTATTCCAGGGCTTAAGTAACCTGTCAGTTAGGAAGTTTTTCCTAATACCAGTCTAAACTGCCCTTGCTGCAATTTAAGTCAATTGCTTCTTGTGCTATCCTCAGATATTAATGAGAACAATTTTTCTCCTTCCTCTTTATAACAGCCTTTTATGCACTTGAAAACTGTTAACATGTCCCTCCCGCCACCCCCAGTCTTCTCCTCTCCAGACTAAACACACACAGTTTTTCAATCTTTCCTCATGGGCAGGGACCTACTGAATTCATGGCCATGAAAAATGCATCATGGACTGTGAAATCATATCTCCACCATGAAACATAGCTATTGTGGGGGAGGGACTGGACTGAGGGTTCCCAGTGTGCACCAGGGTACAGCAGCTAGTCCTGGCAGGGTTGGGGAGGGCTGGGACTTCCCTTTCTGTGCATGGCTGCTCCCAGGGAGAGATCACACACCTTCCCCAGCTGCAGGAAGCTCTGAAGGCAGCACAGAAGCGAAGGTAGCAATCCCCTGCCTCTCCCACAATAGCTTTGTGACCTTTTCCTCCATGACCTGTTTTTGGGTCAGGACCTCCACAGTTACAATACTGTTAAATTTCAGAGGTACACATCTGAAACCAAGAAACTGACAATTTTTAATGTCCTATGACTGTGAAATTAACCAAAATGAACCGTGAATTTGGAAAGACCCTACTTGTAGTCATGTTTTCTAGACCTTTAGTTATTTTTAAAATTCTTCTCTGGATTTTCTCCAATTTGCTGAAATGTGGTGTCCACAATTGGACACAATACTCCAGCTGAGGCCTAATCAATGCAGAGTAGAGGAGAATTATTTCACCTATCTTGCTTACAACATTCTTGCTAATACATCTCAGAATATTTGCTTTTTTTTGGCAAGTGTTTCATTGTTGATTCATATTTAACGTTATTCACTTGCTTGTGGATCCATTGTGATCCCCAGCTCCCTTTCTGCAGCATTCCTTCCTGGACAGTCATTTCCCATTTTGCAGGTGTGCAACTGATTGTTCCTTTCTAAGTGGAGTTCTTTGCATTTGTCCTTATTGAATTTCATCCTATTTTCTTCAGGCCATTTCTCCAGTTTGCCTAGATCATTTTGAATTTTAACCCTATTCGCCAAAGCACTTGCAACCACCCCCTCCCCCCAGAGCTTGGTATCACCTGCAAACTTTGCAAATGTACTCTCTATGTTATTATGCAAGTCACTCGTGAAGATATTGAACACAACTGAATCCAGAAATGATCCCTGCAGGACCCCACTTGAAATGCCCTTCCAACTTGACTGTGAACCACTGATAACTACTGCCTGGAAATCCCAGTCCCACTTCATACTAGCTCTACCTAGGTTGTATTTCTCTAGTTTGTGAGGTTATGCAAGACGGTATCAAAAGCCCACTAAAGTCAAGATATACCACACCTACCACTTTCCTATCCCTGTCAAAGAAAGCCATTAAGTTGGTTTCACACAATTTAGTCTTGACAAATCTACGCTGTTACATATCATCCTATTATCTTCTAGGTATTTGCAAACTGATTACTTAATTACTTGCTCCATTATCTTTCTAGGTACTGAAGTTAAGCTGAGTTGTCTGTAATTCACCTGGTTGTCCTTATTTCCCTTTTTATTGACTGGCACTATGCCCCTTTCCAGTCCTCTGGAATCTCTCCCATCTTCCATGACTTTTCAAATATAATCACAAATGGCTCAGCTATCTCCTGAGTCTGCTTCTTTAGTATTCTAGGATGCATTTCATCAGGCCCTCGTTACTTGAACACAGCTAACTTGTCTAAATAATTTTAATTCGTTCTTCCCATATTTTAGCCTCTGGCTGTAACTCAGTTTAATTGCATTTACTATGTTAGCTATCCAAATGTTACTAAACTTTTTGGTGAAAACAAACAAAGAAGTTATTTAGCACTTCTGCCATTTCCACATTTTCTGTTACTGTTTCCCTCTTTCCCCTTATTTAGTAATGGGCCTATCCTGCCTTTGGTCGTCTTCTTGCTTCTAATGCATTTGTTGAATGTATTTTTGTTACCCTCTATGTCTCTAGCTAGTTTAATCTCACTTTATGTCTTGGCCTTTCTAATTTTGTTCCTATATACTTGTGTTGTTTATACCCATCTTTTGTAATTTGATCTATTTTCCACTTTTGGGAGGACTCTTTTTTTAAGCTTCAGATCATTTAAGAGCTCATAGTAAAGCCAGGATGGTCTCTCGCCATACTTCCTGTCTTTCTTATGCAGTGGGAGTGCTTGCTGGTACCCGTGATGTCTCTTTGAAAAACTGCCAATTTCTCGAACTGTTCTTCCCCTTAGACTTGCTTCCCATGGGTTTGCTTAAATCTTCCTTCTTGAAATCCATTATCTTTATTGTACTCTTTTCCCTTGTGCAATTCCTTACAATCATGAACTGTATCATTTTGTAATCACCTTCTCTCAAACTGCCTTCCACTTTTAAATACTCAACCATTTCCTCCCTGTTTGTCAAAATCAAATCTAGAACAATCTCTCCCTAGTAGCTTTCTCCACCTTCTGAAATAAATAATTGTCTCCAATACAGTTTAAGAACTTTTCAGATAATCTGTGCTGCACCATGATATGTTTCCCACAGATGTGTGGATAGTTGAAGTTCCCCATCACCAAGTTCTATGCTTTGGATGATTTTGTTAGATGTTTAAAAAATGCCTTGTCCACTTACAATACATTATTATAAATAGTTCTGCAAAGGCTAGTAACCTCTTTGTGTTTTCATAAAGCAGGTCAATAATATTCAGCCCACTAGGGTAAATGATGTCTAGAAAAGGCTCAGTACAACTTAAGAGGGCTAGGGAGAGGCTAGTAGCTGAGGTGCTCAGATACTAAGGTAATTGGGGGAAATACACAAGGATAGATTTGGCGTCAATTAATTATATATCGTGAAGACCAAACCATGCTTGTACAAATCAGTCAGCATCCCTAACTACCAAATATGAAACCACAATTAGGGTAAAGGCACGCTAGGTAAATGACATGTGAACACAAATTACTAAGAGAAGAATATACCGATTCACAGGTAAGTTAGCCATACTTTTATACTGCACAACAGACATAGGAAATAAAAAGTAACTTACTTTCTTTCAAGAAGCCTGACGAGAGGAAGAAGCTGTTTATTGAGCATAGCCATTTTGGTGGGATCAGATTCATTCTGTGCACCATAACAGATAAACTCTTCAAGAAACTTACTAAAATGACAAAAAACACCACTGAAACAGATCTATCAATATAGCAGATCTAATCATCACCATTATTGACTGAGACAAATAATAGTTTGTATGATTCACATAATATGTTAATAAATACTGGTTTTCTTCTGAGCTTCAATTTCATCCCTAGAGTAATTTTTTTCTCTGTAAGGCCCCAATCTAGCAAACACTTATGCATGCATTTAATTTTGCTCACATGAATGAATAGTAGTACCTTTGAAGTTAAACGCTCAATGTTCAAACATCAATATGTTTGCAGAATCAGGGCATATGTCATGAACTCATGGAAGTGGGGGCTATAACAGACATCCTGACAAAATGCTAATTATGCTGTCACAAATTAAGTGCCACTGTAGCTGAAATTAGCATACATTACAGGGAAAAAAAAAAAAAATCAAAATGAGCTCACTCAGCCAATAAGTGATCTAAATCCTTTTCCAGTGGTATACTTGTAAGTATGGCTTCTAGATGTCTTGCATAGATTTGATTATCCGTCATTTCAGATTCTTCATGCCCTTAAGAAGAAATGTACAATTACACATTTTAAAAAGAAAGATGAACAGTCCTCTTAAAATAAACCTTCCGCACTTATTACACCAACAACCACTAAAGAAAATAAACAGTGAGGTTTAGTGGACTAAGCACATAACTGGGAAAGAGCAATGTACCCAATCTCTAATACTAACCTGCTGCATGCCTTTCATCAAGCCAAGTAACCATGTGCTGTATCTTACCTTCCCAATTGGTAAAATAGGGCCAATAATGCTTATCTATTTCCTACAGATGTTGCCATGATTAAATAAATATTATGAACTGCTCAGTATTACCACTATGTCTGGAGTAAAAACTGTGGCAAATGTTACATCTGTACGATCAAGTGATGTTCTCTACGCAGCACTTGACAAGTCAAGGATCTTTGTAAAATTACATTAGCGCTCACTGGATTGCTACTCTCACTGGAGCACTGCAAATGGATATTTAAGTGCCTAGCGCACTAATAGTCTGTTTATTGCATGAGATTTTGTGGGAGAAAATCCCACGTCAGACGAAGTGGGATTTTCTCCCACAAAAGCTCATGGGATAAATAAATTTGTTAGTCTTTACAAGTGCCACAGGATTCCTTGTTTGTTTTGCTGAACTAGACTAACTAATACGGCTACCTCTATGGCAGTAACCTGTTGTAGCATTCAGAAAAACAAAGCTATTCCACAAACTGAACAAAAAGAAGCCCACAAACAGTTCCTTGCAGTTTATCATCAGAAATAATTAAAACTGATTTATCTAGCAAAGTCACTATAACAGTTAACCCAGAGAATTTAAAAAAACATGTGGCATACGTTAACATACCAGTACCGCAGTCAATAATGGAGCAAACCAGGTGCGGCAGCAGGTAACGCAGAAGAGGAGTGATATCGTAGGCTGCTGAAATACCTTGCAGGATAGTAACCAAGTCTGGAACATTACACAGGTAATGAAATGGCCTGCACAGGAGGAAACCAAAAAGAAAAAAAGACTGAATATTGCTCTGCTTTATAGTTTCGCCATTACTTTCTATTACAGACATTTTTCAGGTGTCCAACTCATATTGTCAAGTGACTCAGCCAAAAAGAAAAAAAGAAAAAGAAGAAGAGAGATGCATTTCCACAGATTTAAGGACTGGTGCTTTTCACATTCTGCAAGGGTACAACCCACTGTTAGTAAACCCTCGTGTAAAAGATTTTGGGCAGTGGATTCTCCTTTGTTTCCTGAGAAAGCAGTAGAAATAAAACCTAACTTTAGAAATATTTCTGAACTGGTCATTAGTATTGGTCAATAGTTGTTCTCAGGCACAGCCCAGACTATACATTTCAAGAGGGGCCCCAGCCTTACATTTTTACTAGCTCCGCATCCAAACAAAAAAGACTGATGTTATAAGCAGCTCGTTTTTGGGGGACTGTACTTCAGGAACTCAATAATCAAATGACCCCAAATCTACACTATGGACTCTACCCTAGTTACTTTTACAGTGTACCAATTTTCAAGGTAATCTCCTCACGCTTTTGGGGGTTTGAGCCATTTGAATTTTACAAGCGGCTCCTTACCAGGAGGGAGGCTGTATCTGAGGAATGCCTGGATAAAAAAAACACAAATTTATGCCACTAACTCTACCCGTGGCCCTGATAAGGTACAAGAATCTTTTTTTTTAAAAAAAAATCTTGATTATGCAGGTTGGTTATAGAATACTTTGAAAAGATGACGGTTAAGCTGTATGGTATTCCCAACTATAACTATAGTGATGTGACCACCCTATGGTAATGACAGAATCTTTTTAAACATGGTAGCTAAAATAAATTGAAGGTATTTATGTCTCAACTATGAAGAGAGAATCAGCTATATTCTATTAGTCAGCTCATATATGCTTACTTTCTCCCAACATCCTCTCCCTTTTGGTTCTGTAGAAGAACGAGCAGGCAGGCCAGCCCTTCCTTGGCTAGAGATGGTGTTTTGGTCAAATTCTTGCTGATCTGTAATGTCAAAGACTGCACCAAGGAGGTCTCCATTGTCACTTTCATTGCCAACTGGCAGATTATCATGTAGGTTGCAGCTCTGTAATCCACTAGGGAAGATTTCAAACCCTACCAATAGGGAAAAAATTCAAAATGCATTTCTGCAAAGCTGAAGTTCAAAACAAATTTGTCTAAAATAACTGTTGGCCAACATTACAGCAACTGCATTATCCCCTTTTCATCATATTTAAACTTTGGTGAGCTAGTTAAACCTCAAATCTAGACAGAGGGAAAAAAAAAGATACATTCTCATTAACACTGTGACATGCCCTTATGCTGCAACAAAGCAGACAGCACGGGAACTTATCAGGCATCATTTTTGCATTGTTAACCATAATACTTTGAAGATGACACAGTTTTGGTCAGGTACACATCCATCTGTCTTCACTTCTTTCCCCTCCATTCCTCACCCAGAATGGACAATAGGGGGCTGGCCTTGAAGCTCTTCTCAGATCCATATGCTATGGCTATCCAGACTCCCTCAGCCTCAAGGTTTTGTATTATGATCAGTGTATCAGACTGAAGCCAGAGGGACACAGCTCCCTATGCAGCACAGCAATAGCAATCATAAATTGGTTAATGTTCACCCCATCGTGCAGGATGGTGAGATAAAGAGATATTGTACATCTTTACTAGTTAGAAGAAACAACAACAGGGACACAGAAAAGTGAGCTGTGTTTTGTTTACCTGGTCTCTTTTCTAATTTATTCTACACTGAAAATGCCTCTTGGGAGTTATTTTGTTCATGAGAATCCTGTAATTAAGCCACACTGTGTCATGCAGGAGAGTGAAACACTGGGTACCTTTTGTACGTAAGGGAGCAGTTTGGAGACTATAGTGTCTGTTATCTTCTCAACAGCGCCAAGAGCAGATACAATGGTAGAGGCATAAAAAGTAAACAGAACCCTCAACTGAGAGAAGCTGCCATGATGCACAGAAAATGTCTGGAATGAAAGGAAAATAGTTACATAGACATCAGGATGATAATCAAGAGTGTAACAAAAATACATAAGGTCTCACGTTAGGACTTCCTGTTACTACAGTAGATTCTGCTTAGTAGCACTTCTGATATTAAAGACTTCTGATTAATAGCAACATTTTGCCAGGAACCAATCTGTCGCACTGACTTTAATGTTAATGGGATTTGGATATTAGCAATGTCATGCCACTGATAGAACTATTTAAGGACCTGACCACAGGCAGGTTTGCGGGGCTGCAGTCACGGAGGACTGCACTGGGACATTCCTTCCCTAACTGCAATTCTGTAAAAATGCCTATGGCTGCTGCTCATCCTGTCCCAAAGCTTTCTTTCCTGGCCACAGCCTGGCAAACCTGCTTTGCCATTTATTGGCAACTTCTGGATAACAGCAATTCTTTACTAAGATCTGAGAGATTCCAAATAAGCATATTCACTGGAGCCCACCATATATCCATTTTTTATTATTTTGGCATATTCCAAAGTTAAAAAACTGTGACTGCTACATCTATTTTTCTGCCAAGATTTGACTACCACTGTTTTCTTTTTCGCCAGTGACTGAAAATTACAATTCTTTCTACCATCGTAAATCAAAGGGTCTCCCTTCCACAATTTTAAACTATTGTTAACATTTCAAAACACACACTTAAATATCAACTACCAAAAGTGGTGTCCAAGTGCAAAAATTATTTACAAATATAATGGCAGGTATCTGGGAATTGGGAGAGGTAGGTTGCTTAAACTAAAAGCATTTCAGTTTTCTCCATAAAGATTATAGTAAAGTTCTTTTGGAGTTACTCCAGGTCATCAGCCAATTATCTGCATTAGCCAAGAAACAATCTTCTTTGCCCAAGTCTCCTCCAGCAAAAAAACCCTCTCACTCCCCATTGCACACAGCATTGCAAATTGGTTAATTTCATTTTGGCTCTCCCCATTGGGATTTTTCAAATGCATCAGATATTGGCCACCACTAGAGGTAAAATACCAGAACCGGTCTGATCCAGTACTGAAAATTCTATGTTCCCAATTACAACATTATACTAATACTAAGTTTTATCATCTCTGTAAACCATCAGAGTGGGTTCAAAGGAAAAGGATTTTCAGACTGCTTCTTTGTATTGAGTACTTTTACTGGTGCACAATTCAACACGTATATAAATAGCACTCAGTAACACAAATACCTAAGCAGGAGAGCCAGCCAGCCAGAACTAGAACAATTTACCAACCTTTACAGATTTTGTCACCAGACTGCAAATGAAATCCATGAAACCCAGGTCTTTGTAGCAGTGTGTAATCAAAGCACCTTTAGCAAGGGGGACTCCTTGTTTCTGTCCACAGTAAATAAAAAAGAAAAAACATTTAAAAAATAGAAATAAAATGCGAACATTCTAAAGTGAAATCAAACATATGCATGCATCAACTTCATTCATCTTGCCAAACCATATTTAATTATCACTTATAATAATCACTTAATAATCTTGCTTTAAACTGAAATAAGTTTGGACTTTGGTTCTTCCCCTTAATTTTATAAAATTATATGTATTATTACTAGTAATTAATATAGGTTTCCAAATTGCTTGCTAACATACTACATCAGGGGTGTCAATCTCATTTGCTTTGGAGGGCCAGATTTGACTTAAATGTACTTCAAGTGGGCCGTACATACTGTAAGTCAAAATACTGTGGTCTCACAAGGCGCTCTCGTGGCATTGCGGAGCGCTGGGTATGTCAGACCACTCTCTATTAGGGATATAGTGTGGTCCCGTGGAGCACAGTCACAGGCCGAAGTGAAGAGGTTTGCCTGCCGCATTCAGCCCGCTGGCCGCATGTTTGACACCCCGGCACTACAGAATAATAAGCATTTCTTTTTCCTTTGTGAAAACCAGGCCTTGCTTTTACAATGAATTTTCCTCTAAAAAGAAAGATGAAAAATACCATGCCGATGCTGGGGCCCCAATTCTGCAACAAAATATTTCAGCCAAGACCCACATCAATGGGGCTACATGCGGAGGTGGGAGGCCAATCTTTAGTAATAGAGACAGTAACAGGACCTTATTAAATACTATTTATCATACATCATCTGAACTGTATCTTTTAGCTACTTTACCTTAATTGGATGCAACCAATTCCATTTATGAGTTGGGTCTCCAATTTTTAACAGCTGGATAACTCTCACAAACAATTTAGTTTCATGGTATGGCAAAACACATCCAATCAAACTGTCCTGGTTGTAAAGATGGATATGAAACCTAAGAAAAAAATACAGTCAGTAATTTCACAGCATAAGGGTCCATCCATACTATTCTTGCAACACAGCTTTAAAAAAAAACCTGAAACAAAGAGCTGTCTTCTTGAACCAGGCCTAAGGGTCATCTAATCCTGAATCTTCTCTGACAGCATCCAGTACCAGATGTTTAGAGGAAGAAGCAAGAAACCCAGCAGTTATGGAATAACCTGCTTACAGGGAATTTTCCTTCCTACTCTTCATTAGTTAAAAGGAAGCCAACTTTTGTTTCATGTTCATAGATTTTAAGGCCAGTGAGGCTCATTATGATCATCTAGTTTGAGTGTCAGCATTAACATAGGCCAGAACAATTCTGCAACCCAATGCATACATGTGCCACAGCCATTCATGCTTTTGTGTTAGGAAATACTTTCCACTTTTATATTTGCTATCTTATGTAAATAAGGACGTAACATATTACAAAATATCTGGTCCATTGTCTCTCTTTTCACTGCCTTGGAATTTAAAAATATTTAGCATATACTAATATACTATATTAGACTAGACTATATTGTGCAGAGTTCACAAACATATTAAAATATACCAGTTTTACATAGCTTCTTTCATCCTGAACATTATCAGATAAATTACTCATAACCTCTTATGAAATGCAGCTCTTCCGGGATGAAGCAGCAGCATTCAACAACAGAACTAAGGAACTCTCATGAAGGATAGTTGGACAAACTCCTGCTCTTATATCAAATTCCATGGTATCTTCAATGGTCACAGAGAGAATACAGAACCTTGTTAAATTCTCCTGCAACAGACTCATATACTAATTTGCAAGAAACTAAACTTATCTTGCCTAGTAAAGATGAAGATTTGAGTGTCTATGCTAGAATTTGAATCTGTAGTTCAACGTATCTAGGACCAAATTATACCCAAACTATTCTAACAGGAAAAAAACCTCATGTGCCTCATAACTTTACCTATTGACATGCATGCAGTTTATTTGCTTACCTGTGAATCAGCCACTCAAGGCACTTTTGTGCTGGTTTAAGCATGAAGTAAGGAGACAGATTAATCAGGAATAATGAAATATTCTCATCCAGCTGCTCATTTATTGCTTTAGTCTGAACACTGCGCTCCAAGCTCTTTGACGTGAGACTGAACAAAGTGGAATGAAACATCTCAAAGGAAGGATCAATCCCCATCAGCTCTTCTAGGCCAGTGCACCCTACGAGAAGTATGTGAAAATGGCTTAACACAACAGTTCTCTTCTTCTAGTCATTCTTCTCCTTTGCACCCAAGAATCATCAATATTAGTTAGAAATAGTTCATCCTGCCCTCCTGCGGATCACCTTCATTGAGCGAATCATACCAACTAAACCATTATGGTAAAATAATATGGGCCCCCTCCCATAACTGTAAGCTCATGTTGCACTCAAAGTATGTTTTGCCAAACTAGAGATAGCTATGACAATTCAAGCAGACAAGCACAATTTACTAGAGAGCTGGGCACAGGGCTGGAAGCTAAGAACTCTTAACTCTAATCCCCATTCTGATAGTAGCTCTATTTGTGAATTGGGACAAATCATGCTCTCCCTCTACCTTTGTTTCCTCATCTATAAAATCAGTACTTATGGCTCCTGTCTCACGCAGACATTACAAGGAGTAAAATGTTATAACAATGGTAAGAAGTATTACATGTTTACTATAAACAAGGAGACTAACGGCACTTTTAAAGACTAACAAATTTATTTATTGCATGAGCTTTCGTGGGAGAAAATCCCACTTTGTCAGACACTTACAGATTACTTACCAAAGAAAGCTCATACGATACATAAATTCGTCAGTCTTTGAAAGTGCCACTAGACTCCTTGTTCATTTTGCTAAACTAGACTAACATGGCTACCCCTTTAGAACTTGTCATCATGTCTACTATGTACAGAACATCCAGCAAAATAATAAATATGGAATTTTCTAACAGTGGATCATGTCTAACTATGGCGCTTTTGCTGCATGTAGACAGTTTTTAAATTGAGAAAAAACTACAACACAACTTTTCACCAACTAACAAACATAAGAAAGAAACTAAGCTAAAATATATTATTTTCTGATCTATGTGATACATAACCATGACGCAAACAATAGCATACATAGTAAATAAGTTGTTCTGCCTTTGATAGCATAGTAAAATCATAAAAACTATTTAATTACTGTAGAAAGGCTTGTAAATATTACAGACTAAATGGAAAGTGACCCTGGGTACACGTAAAGCTTAGAAAACATTCAACAGAGGGAGATAAAGTAGTTTTAGGTAGTATATTTGCCTCCCCATACCTCTAATAATTTTTGATGTTTCACAAACACGTTTTTCTATTTTATGAAGTTCTATTCGCCTACATTCCTGGGGGAAAGACCTAATAAAATAGGGACATTTATAAAAGAAAAGAGAAAACTAACTAAATGCAAAGTGCTGTCAATGCCCAGAGAAAATTGGGACTACTTGTCCTCAAATCACCTTCTTTCATAACATTATCCACAACAACAGAAGACCAGAACATTTTGATAGACATGTGGGTTTTAAGCTGACGGTGTCTCTCAAGCAACACTTACCTATTGCAAAGAAGGTGTCTCTGTCAATATTGGCAGCTTCCTTGCAATCAAACAGCAAGGATGCTGCTTCTCTGCGAGACAAAAGGCTGGGATCATTCTGTGGGAGAGCGAGCCGTTTCAATTGATGGGCGAGGGATGTCATTTTTTATCTCTCTCTTGAAGAAACCTAAAAATCAAAACAAAAAAATCCTTACCACACGCAAATAAAACAACCTAATAAACTAACAGTCCTGTGGTTTTTTTAAAAAGACTAATACATTTATTTATGTGTTAGTCTTTAAAAGCACCACCGAACTCCTTGTTTGTTTTGCTGAACTAGACTGACGTGGCTACTCCTCTAGAACGTTTAATAAACTGCATTTGTTCTCACAGGGAGTTTGGTTTGTTTGACTGTTTTGTTTGTTTTTGTTTGTTTTTAAACTGTTCAGCCACAACACAATACTAGCACAACTAACCCCGGCTAGTTGAGTACCAACGCACTAAATGGGCACATGCGGGAACACTGGGAGCACCATTTGGTGGGATAAAATTCTTGGATGTTCCCTGTCACTCCCCACTCCTGCTACATGGGACAACTTATATCCCGCACCGAGGGTGACCAGACACCTCAATATCTGGCTTTTCCTTATACAGGCACCTGTCACCCCAGCCCTCTGCCCCAGGAAATGCCCAGGATCACAAGCTCTGCCCGAGCGCCTGGGGCTTTCCATGGGGACCAGCTGTGCGGAGGGGGCGATGGGGAGCCGCTGGCAGAGGCCGGTTCCTTGCCTATGACGGGGGGAGACCAGACAGCCCCGGAGCTGGGGTATATGCGGGGGGGGGAGGGGAGAAGCTGATGGCTCTGCCCATCTCGCGGGGGGAGGGGGTCAGTCCTTACTCAGCCGCCGCGCGGACACTGCCACTGACTGCTCCACGCCACGCGACTCGAAACACAGCAGGGGCTAACGGCAGCGGCTACCCCGTTCTTTCCCCACGTGGGAACACCAGAGGACTTCACCTCTGACCCGGAAGCGAATCGACGCTCGGGTGAGAAATCAGATGGATCACTTCCTGTTGAGGGACTGCGCGTGCTCCTTGGGTGGGCGGAGGCTCGCGGCAGAGAGGGTTAGCTGCGAAGGCCTTACTGAGGCCCACTCCCGAGAGGTCCGCATACAGCCGCTGCACGGGAAGGGGTCGGGGCTGAGTCGCTCTCTTTCTCTCTCTCTAAGGCGGCGCCCCTAGCGGAGGGAGGTGGCAGCGCTGTCAACTCGGCCCATCAGCTCCCTGGGGCTCGCGTCGCGTGCGGCGGTTCAGGCTGCTCTTCAGCAGGGCGTACAGCTGGCCGCGGGGTGCAGGGAGCACGGCAGCTGGGAAGCCCCGGGGACCCAGCACCACAGGATTAATACGAAGAACCCACAATGTGTGATTCTTCTCAGCTTGGAAGGTGTTTGGGACCGGGACCATCCTTTTTGTCCTGTGGTCGTACAGCGCCTAGCACCCCCAGGTCCTAGTTCGTGACTAGGGCTTCTAGGCGTGACTGCACTACAGCTGCTTACTAACATCAAATCTCATTACTTTTAGGCGTAGCTCCTAATTTTTAGCACCTGATTTTTGAATGCTTGGGGTTGGCAAAGCTTAAAGGACCCGGCCTAATAGCAAAAGTAATTAGAAGGTCCTGGTCAGTAATGCCCCCTGTCAGTTAAAAACTTTTATATGTTACTAGTTAGTTCCACACCCAAGAATGATACTTTTTTGTTCACTTTTAAAAATTGACCCTAAAAAGCAAGTAATGTGTGCATTTTTTTTTTACTTTTTTTTTTTTGCTTCCACCCATCTTTCAACAAACAATAGAGATGGCTGACTTTTTTAAATTTTTTGACACTGTGACTACATTTTTTCTAAAATTATTTTCCTAGTTTTTCA
Organism: Pelusios castaneus; assembly: GCA_007922175.1. Lineage (NCBI taxonomy): Eukaryota > Metazoa > Chordata > Testudines > Pelomedusidae > Pelusios > Pelusios castaneus. Next base: position 3,657,628 of record ML685870.1, on the reverse strand, counting down.
TTAACTCTCCAATTAAGATACACTAACAAATTTATTGCCCACTAACATGACTTTAGGCAGCAACAATTTGCCATGCAGGGTATATGCAAGCGACCACTACTAATCCCTTTATCTGGCAAAGATTTAAGCACATGCTTAATTTTTTATGCACTGGGAATAGTTCTACTGACTTCAGTCAAACTGCACGTGTAAAGTTAACTGTGTGTAAATCTTTGTAGGACTCAGCCACAAAGAGCAGATGAAAGCTGATAGCTAATCTCATTCTTGAGAAGGTCTATTCATGTCTTTCCTGCACCAGAAGAGAGTTAACAACCCATTGAATCTTAGGACCTGAGCTATAGTTGGTAGCTAGTGTCTTGTAACACCACCTTCTGAAAATCAAGCCTCTTAAAGATGTCTCAAATTGCACCAGTGCCAGGGGCCAAACTTGCACTTGGGCCCCCCCCCAGGCGTGGGGAGCCCCCCTGCCTCCCAGCACAAGACAGCACCACCCCCAGCTGTTCCAGGGAGGGGAGTGGTTTGTACCTGCAATGAGGTATTTACCTTCACCTGAGCGGGGCATTCCCCCTAAATTACCTGCTGCATGGCACCCACCTATCCTGCTCTAGCCCCATAGCCCGATGCTGGCTTGGATGGCACAGTCTTACCGCCTGGCCTGGCTGTGCATTGTGAAGGGCTGGCCCGGCACCCACCACAGGCAGGTGCCTGGGGCGCGGTCTCCCTTCCCTGGCATGCCACTGGATAGATCATATTCAATAAACACATTCACTCGTATATTCCAGTAGATATTATTATCTTTTTCTCTCTGCTCACACATTTGCTCACTTTTGAAAAGACATTTAAACAAACACAAAACAACGAAAGGGGGGAAGGCCAATGGAAGACTACATTTAAAGTTTTTACCTTTCTTAGGATTAAAATTCTTTTGAGAGCTCTGGTATTAATTCCCTCTGTAAGATTCACATTCATGAATAATCTATGTCTGGCCTTGGAAGAACCCATGGTTTATTCATGCAAACAAATATACTCGGTGCATTTCACTTCCAAAATGATTTACTAATATTAGACCTTGCAGCATTTTTTGATGGGAGTAAAAATGATCCCTTTACTTCAGTGGGAAAAGAGACCATGATGTGATCGTAATTCAGTTCAGAAATGAGTTCTGGAGTTTACTCACATATAAGTGAAAGAGTATGAAAGACCTGGGGATAAGCTCACAATTATCATTTTAGTTTTCAGACCCTGGGTCAATCCACCAGAGCTATTGTCCATCTGGACATGAAAATCACCTAAAACAAAGAGTCTGGTCATCAAAAATCTCAGGCAGCTCAGATGTGAAATCTGAGGAGAGCTGTATACCACTGCTATTCCGAATACAACCCTATGTCATGCTCCATAGATAAAGAGCCCAGATCCATGACTGATTAAATCTTGCTGAAGTCAATGCATTTACACTCAGACTGAATTTGACCCAAAATGAACAAAGCACTTCCTACAGCTGAAGTGATATGCAAATAACATGCTCTCCACTTCTGCATTGACTCAAAAACAAGTATCTGTTAAGAAAAAGAGGAGCCAATTAAGGACCAGATGACTCATGCAGACAGGGCTTGGTTTTACAAGTAAAGTCAAATGCCTCCTCCATAAATGGATTATAGTTGAGGGTTGTGAATTTATTAGCTAACATACTTGCTCTGGACAGCATGAAGTGCAATACGAGGGGTCAGCTGATGCCCACTGCTCCTGAGATGGGAAAATGAATAAGACTAGTGGGACTGATCATTGCTGGACAGAGAGCCGCCTCCTGACTCATCTTCTCTGGCCTATCAAAGCAGGAGTTGGAGAACTCTAGCCCTGAGAAATTTTATTCCCCACTTCCCAGGAGTATTGCTGAACTCTCTCAACTGATTATTAAAAGGATACAGATGTGTGTCTGAGTACAGCTCTCCAAGGCAGCATGGAAGAGCACCATCTCTGGACAATAACATCTTGCACTACATACGTGTTCCAAAGAGAAAAGAAAACCTTATGCCGCCAAACACTTGATAAATAATGATTCAAATTCAACCCTCTGTAACTGAGGCCTTGTACACACGATCAGATTATCGCGCATTAAAGCTCATTACCGCGCGATAGCAACAACGGCGTACACACGTGCAACAGGGCTCTTGCGCGTTAACTGCCTTGTTGTCGCGCAATCCAACAACCACTCCGACGAGAGTGGTAACAGCTGTTGCGGATCAT
>ML685870.1:3584772-3654984 GCA_007922175.1 Pelusios castaneus | reverse complement strand
CCCACCATGCACTGCTCTTCTTTCGTAAAGGAGCATTCCAAGGGTGAATGCTCCTTTGCGAAACAAAGTGCACGTGTGCATGCGAAAAAGCGCTATATTTATAGCGCTTTACTTGTCCCGCAATAACTTATTGCGGGACAAGTATGCTCGTGTGTACATAGCCTCAGTTAACTTCAGTGGCATTTACCCAAGGCGAATTTGGCCCATTAACTGATCCTCACAACACCCCGGTGGTATATGTAAGAAGTGGTAACTTGCCTTATGAATCTAAAATGGATATTATCTTCTCAGTGACTTCATTGGGGTTGCAGTGGTGTGTCTGAGAGAATTTGGATTGGAGATGTCACAATTTGGCTAAGGTCACTGTGGGATTCAGTATAGGAGCTGAGTTTAGAACACAGTCGTGTCTAAATTCCAGCCTCTCCTATTCTCGCTCCCCCACTTCATTCTCTAGATCACACTGCAATAACTCTAAGTCCAGCCCTCCCTGTCCTTGCCTGGGAATTCTGATTTAGTCAGTGTTCGTTGCCAGTTTATTCTAGGTACAGCGAAGTTTATGGAATTGTTCATGTACTCATTACCTGATACACATCTGTTGCTCAGTAATAACCAAATCCATTGCTGAACAGTGTAGCACATCTTTGAAACTATTCTGGTTAAGTCAGGTACAGCACATAATATAACTCATAGATGGATTTTTTTAGCTGCTGACATTCCTAAAATCCATGCTATATAAGCCAGTTACGGGTTTTAGCATTGCACTAGAACTTTAATTTCTTTCTTGCTTAATATCTGTGTGAGATGAGACTAAGCCAGCATGATACAGGAACACAGCCAAAGTTCTGAGAACATGCCTGTTCTTCTGAAAGTGTGTAATAGGCTATTCTATACCCCTAGTTCTGCCCCATGTATTCTCATCACTGAATCATTTTTAAAATCCTGGATCTGTCTGACCATTTTTTCCTATCATATGCCAGTGCTATTTGTAGTTTCCCACCTGTCCTCATGTGTATTACATTTTAATGTCTGTCTAGTGTGACTGCAGGTCTAGTACTTTAACAGATTAGATATATTGTATATAAATAACCATACACATTCCCCAGCTTTTCCTTTGTTATTATAGTTCCAGTATGCACAAAGACCCTTTCACCCTCATTTCACTAATCCACATCATCATTGTGAGTTATGTATACAGTCACCTAAGCAGGATCCATAGACCCATGTAGGCGGTTTCCTAGTGGAGCTGGGAATGCAGGTGTCATGGCCTCTTTTGGGTGCTATTTTAGGAGGCAGCAGAGAGAAATTTAAGAACAGAGGGTTCCTCTCATTCATGAAAGTAACAATATTTGTCTAATCTCAAGTATAAACTTATAGGCTATGTCTACACTACAGGTTCTGTTAAGTCAACTTAACAAGGTTGACTTTAAGTCGACTTAAAGTTGACCTTGTTAGGTTGATTTAATGGAGTGTCTACACTTAAAGTTGACTTAAGTCGACTTTGTTACGTTAACTTAAGTTGACATTTTAAGTCGACTTAATAGAGCCTGTAGTGAAGACATAGCCGTCCACACTGGCTTTAAGTAGACTTAATAAGGTTGACTTAAGCCTTAAGTCTACCTTCAGAGGTGGTGTTTTTAAGTCGACTTAAGGTGCAAGTGAAGATGTACCCATAGAACTTTCAGAATATCTTTTGTCTTCCTGTAGGGTTGGCCTGAGACAGCTCTAACAGATGTGAATTGCTCCATTCACAATCTTGGAGGTTAACTCTGAAGCAAAATGAGAGTGCTTTAAATTTAAACACTGTTAATTACTTCACTGCTGATAGTTTTAGTAGAAGCAACTAACTAATTTCTTTGTCCAGGATATTTTGGTTCATTTGGAAAAGTGATCCATAGGAATAAGGTTACAAGGTTTAATGTTTTTAAGTTCTAACAAAAATATAAAATATCAGAGGATTTCTGGAGGTGAGAGGATGAGAAAGAGATAAAAATAAATTAAAGTTTTGTATCATAATATGATAACTTTATTAAAAATCAAGAATTGTACATGCAAACTAAATAAACATCAAATGTTCCACCAAGACCTGTTTCTCCTTCACTATCAGTACCCCACCCATGATGTCTTTATTCTTTGTGCTAGCTGAATATTAGGCTGTACATTCCTTGGGATAGTAACCTTGTCTTTTTGCCTGCCTACGGCACTATGTAAATATTAAATAATAATAGTTCATTTTACTTTACATTACATCTTTCCCACACCAATGTTAGAGCTCAGGGTGGAAACTAGTCTCTTCCATTTCTCTTTGTCATTTGCTGCCGCTTGCATCTGCTCTATGGTGTTAAGATGGACTTTTCTGCCCCGAGAACAGTTCTTTGTAAGGTTTCTCTTGTGCTGCCTTCATTTCCTCAGTCCGGTTGGTTTCCACTTGACAGCTTCGTGTGTGAATCTCTTCGCTGGCAGAATACCTGCCCCAAATACATGCTTTCACTGATACCAAGAATTTCAAGTTTATAATTACATGTCCATCTTCCTCATGATCTGCAAGATGTTTGAAATAGTGTTCTTGCCTTCCAGTAACTAACTTTAAGATGTTTTCTTGCTGCCAGAATCAAACTTTTCAGGGTTTTGGTTTCCAGAAACTGGTTCACCAGGAGCCTTCTTACAGCCTGAGGGATCAGTGGTCTCTTAATCCTGGACCTAAAACATCCAATTTCCTACTGTTCTGCTCCTAAGCCTCTCTTTAGGAGCTGCATGGTTCAAATTAGAAGACAAACTAGGATGATTTGACCCAAAGTCTCCAAAAATTAAAGGCTTTTGCACCTAATTGTGCCTAATGCAACACCCAGCCCATCGTATAGTTTTTCATTACACAAACATAATACCTAAATGTAACTCTGGGTGATGGAAGGGGGTGAACCCACCGGAAGGGGGAACATAAAACTGAACTTTTGGAGTGTGTCAAGTGTGCTCTTTTCAGGGGTAAAGGTCTTATAACTTTGTGTAGGGGTCGCAAGACATTGTCTTGAAACCCCTTATATTTTGGGGGAACTCAAGGCTCACCCTTCTGAAGCATGGGCTTTTTGTGATTAGAACCAGCTGCTCCATGTGCTGATTTCCTCAAGATCTATGCTTATTGATACAGGACCCTGCACCCTACCTCTCTTCCATGGAGACAGTGTGGATTTTTGCCTGTGGGCCCCTTCTAACCTGTGAGGTCCCAACCATTCAGTGTTTGTGCGGATGGCTTCTGCAAATTCAGATACAGTGTGGACACTGGTGTCTTAGTTCCACTCTCTGCATGCAACAGTCTTGTGAGAATATTCTGTTCTTTCCATCCCTTCCACATCAAGCAGCTAGGGAAATCATGATCCAATGTGACCATCTTTTTATTAATTAGAAATTGTTTTTATGATTGTTGTTCCTTTGCAGAAGGTGAGTGCCTTTGCAGAGGGTGCCTTATAGAGTATGTTGGTCGTTATATTACTAAGATTAAAAGACAAGGATATAATAATCCTACTTTTTTGGATTATGTCAAGCATAAAACAGTTCCCTTCTGTCCTCAGGAATCAAATATAATTCCCAGGTCCAGTTTACTACCACATTTTAGGTCATTTGATGCTATGTCATGTTATCTGTTCATTCTGATGAACAATTATTCTGTTGGTGGAGACTAGAATTGATGACAAAATAGGGGTCTTTTTAGCAGAAAATGTCACCTTCTGGGCAAAAAATCAAAACCAGAAGTATTTCAGTTCAGAAATGCTGCCATGCTGCCTGTAGTTGTAGTTTGGGTACCTTGTGTTCACATAGTTCCAAAGGGGTAGCTGTGTTAGCCTACGTCAGCAAAACAAACAAGGAGTCCTGTGGCACTTTTAAAGACTAACAAATTTATTTATCGCGTGAGCTTTCGTGGAGAAAATCCCACTTTGTCAGACGAAGTGGGATTTTTCTCCCACGAAAGCTCATGCGATAAATAAATTTGTTAGCCTTTAAAAGTGCCACATGATTCCTTGTTTGTTATGTTCACATAGGCTGGTTTCCCTGGTTCCCCTGATCAAACAACATCTCCTATGATGCACTATAGTCTTTCATGGTAAGGGGAAGTTCCAAAGGGGCAGCGGTGTTAGTCTAGTTCAGGAAAACAAACAAGGAGTCTGGTGGCACTTAAAAGACTAACATATTTATTATCACATGAGCTTTCATGGTAGAAAATCCTACTTCATCAGACTCTTGAAGATGGAAAACTTAAGATAAGTTAAGTTTCCCATCTTCAAGCATCTGACAAAGTGGGATTTTCTCCCATGGAAGCTCATGCAATAAATAAATTTGTTAGTCTTTTAAGTGCCACAAGACTCCTTGGTTTTTTTTTTTATGGTAAGGGAAAGTGATTCACCATGGAAGTCTGTGGCCATGGTGCATCATGGGAAATGTAGTCTAGCTGGGTAGCCTGGCCTATAAAGGAGAAAAGAATATGAAGAAATAGAACTGCAACGTCCATGAAGCAGCATGGCAGGATAGCATAATTGTTTTTTTTTATTTTTGGGTACTTGCTTTTTCAATGAAAAATAAAAAATGTCCACAAACAGCAAGTATGTTTTGATGGTGGGCGAATTGTTTTATTGAAACCCCCAATTTTCTGACATAAAAATGTACATAGAAAAATTTCCATCAGTTCCCATCGAGACCATAGAACACAGATGACTATACTGCCGACAAAGACCTTCAGAGACCCCGGTTTATTTCTTGATGGATGATTCCCAATTTCTCTTGTAATGTGGCTTGTCTTTTACTTTTGTATGTATTCTAATAATTTCTATATACAGTTCAACAATTGTGTGTTGTTAATGACTGAACCTAATCTTCAATACAAATATCTATGGTTATTTTTTGCAGTTTATTCACCTAATTTTATTATATATAACATAAATCTATTTAAATATTTTTTTAAAATTATTGAATTTGTAGAATTATTGAAAGGCACTAGACTCACCATAATTAAGGCTATAGCTAGCTTCCTGATGAAGATCCTAAATCAGCAAATTATTAAACACACACTAGATAGTTTGAATCAGAGCCATTAGCGTGATGTTTAAAAACTCACCCCCTAAGTTCACCAAAACAATCCACCAGAAATTTCACTTGCTACATTTTATCAAAGGGAAGACCCTGTCTCTAAAGATTGATACAAATTACAGGAAGTTTTAGAAACATGGAGTGTCAACATTTCACATAATTAACTTATTCCTAGTGGAATATTTGCCTACTTTTTATCTATAAACATCAAATTTCTCCTGCAGTGTTTAAAGTCTAGAGAAGTGATTTTTACTGGGTTTTGAAACAATTAAAGTGGACACATAAATACCAAAGTACAGATGACTACACAAGATTAGAGGAATGTGTGTGCACATGCACGTGTAGCATCACAAAATATATGTAAGCATAGTAAAAATGTTCATGTTTCTAAACTGTGTTCTTTTGGGGTGACTGAGTATAGTCTGTGAACTTCCTAATGTTATATTCATCCTTGCAATTAATTCAGTATCTCAAAGGTCACCTACCACTTCTTACAGTGGCCCCAAATCGGACCTCTTTTATTTGGGATCAACTTTGGTGAGCATTCTGTCTTTATAGATGAGGACAGGTTTGTGCCCAATACAAGCACTAGCATAGGGATGATGGCAGCTGGCAATACTTAGGTGAATGTTAATAATAGACTAGAGGAAGCACAAGGTTAACTTGCCTGCCAGACCCCCCTCAGAAAATTAAAATGATATGACAAGGTAAGCATAGGATGTGCCTGTCTGCATCTTGACAACAATCTTGCATTTTCATTGTGCACAATGTGCCACACAGAGAACAAAAAGTTTTCCCACTGAAGTTTCCAACAGACTTAAAAAAAGTCATTGCCTTAGAAGTCACATTAATTTATAATTGTCTCAGCCTCATGGTGGGGGGAGGGTGGGGGTGGAATCCTGCAAAGTACTGGGAACATTCTCTGCTTCCCGTTGGTATCAGTGGCAGTTGAGAGTGCTAAGCACTTTGCTAAATCTAACTTTTATTGTCTCTGGTTTATATTCCAATCCTGATCTATTTAGTAATTTGTTTTCTCTTGGTAAATGCTGTTTTGTAGTGACTCATGAGATCCTTTTAAAAAAGGGAGGGGGGTGAAGTGAGAAGTGAATCAAGGCACTTGAAGCTTTGGACCAAAGGTAAGTAATGTGTTATGGGTTTAGATAGAGAGTGATCTTGATTCTGCTTTTAATTTGTAAATTGTAACCAGCTCTACAAACTAGAGATGCATTCACCGAATATAAAAAGATAAAACTTCAACAATTTCTGAGTGCTATAAAAAAAAAGACAATAATGCAAACCACGGGAAATGTTCAGAGCCACAGAACAGAGAATATAAACAGAAGTTAATTTCTGTGATTAGACTTCCCTTCTGTTCTTCTCTGCACAGTGAATACCTACATGTAATTGTGTTTAATAACACTTAATAGCAAATGCTAAATTGCATAATCTTCTGTATATCAGCAGAGCATTCTGCTTCTGTGGACCAGGCAGAAGGTCTGCCTCACAAGGCAACTTCCAGTGCAAAGCAGGGACTGAGAAAGGGGTGGCTATTCCAGGCTGCTGTCCCATGTGACACAAGTGAGAATAATAAGCAGCAGCAGTGAGCTGGAGCGCCAGCTTCGCTGGAGACTCAGCCACAGGGACCTGCAGCAGCAGCAGAGAGGGAGGGAGGGGAGTGAAGGTCATCACAGTTCAGCTCATACCTGTACCCTGACAACTGCAACCTGTCCTGCCAGCAAGACTCATCATATTAACACCTTATCATCTTGAAAAAAGAAAGGAGGAGGCAGGGAAAAAACCAACACTGCATGAAATCAAAGGAAAAAGTAAAATAAAAAAAATTAAAGTAATAAAAGCCACAGCGAGTGTGAAGTTGAATCTGGTCCTTTAACAATATGAATCAAATAGAAACAAACATGCAGTACAGCTATGGCTATGAAGATGAGGTGTATATGATCCAAGAGGAAGAATGGGATAGGGACCTGCTCCTGGACCCAGCATGGGAGAAACAGCAAAGGAAGGTCAGGAAAGAAAATAAACTGTGTGTTTGTAAATGTATGTCTGTGTGGAATAAAAATCACCTTATTAGAACACTATGTTTCACTTGTATGTGACCTCATCTGCACTAATTTTTGCAAAGGAATCTATTATCAGTTGTATTCTATATATAACATCTTTAGCTATGCTATTATATATAGCTTATAAAGTACTCCTTCACTTTCACTTTTAGGATCCTTGTATATAAATGTAGGCTGTATATGTTATTGAATGAACATCATGCAAGTTTTTTGATACACTTTGCTGGCAAATGTTGTCTCAGTATTTTTCATGCTCACATTGGCTGCTGATAGAGATTTTAGCCATTTCTAAAATCACTTTCAGGGCCTTATTTTCAAAAAGTGGCCTCTGAATTTGTGTTTGATAGACTGTAAAAATAAAGTAAGTGAAAGTGTAAATGAGAAACTATGTGTGCAGTTACTCAAAATGCACATGCAACCAATTACTTCCAGGAACAAACTGAGACCACCTTTGAATTTGTGCTTGATAAATCTCAGTTGACTCATATTGAAACTTACTGCCAAATCCAGTGGACCAATTTGGTTGAGAAAATATGGTCTTGGGAAATGTTCAGGCAGAGATTGTAAAGATTTCCTTATTTACTGAGCCGTAGACTGAAAAGTACACAGTTGTCACCCTGCTGCCCCTTGCAGAGACAACACTGTACATTCTCTGGAACATCTCACTATGAAGGAAAGTCTTGAAAAACAGTTGTACCAGCACAGAAGGTGCTGATGCTCCATTGCTGAGTATAGGTGGCATTTATAATCCTACCAGCAACTTGGTTAACAGTTTTGATACACAGATAATCATTAAAACGGCTTTGTTAAAACATGAAAAAGTAGATATCACATAAACTGTTGTATATGCAGCACATGGGAAAAGGATGATCACTTGAAATATTTCTGTTACTTCCTAAAGTTTAGAAAATGCTGTAGTTCACAGCTGTAAGATCTGGAGATACAACGAGATCATCAGCTTGTTGCAGAAGTAAAATAAGTGGTATCCATCTGGAAATATGGGCCTTTGGAAATTTGGGAACTTCTGTCCTTTGCTATGTTTCAAGAGCTCCCCTTGAAAATTTCAGTGGAAGTTACACATGTGTATCTGAAGGCAAAATTTAGCCTAATGAACAACTACCCTCTCTATATAACCTCCCTCTCAACATTAGTACAATTAGTTGCTTTTAGCTGATGTACAGAAACTAAGGAAATTCTAACCATAAATTAGTGGTTTTTTCTTCACCCCATTAAATTCAATAGGGCAAAGATTTCATCCAAATTTCTACCTCTAGAAAAATCGCAAACACTTCTCCCTTTATTTTTTGTTTTTGTCTGTTTAGTTTTCAGGATCTGGCATGGTAACAGCTGTTCAGACACTGTGTATGTGGGTAATATGCGCTCTATGGGGATATCTGGAATTCTGGTCTTTATACAGTATCAGTTGTTATTTCAATTGCATCCTCCTCTCTCATCATTCAGATTTATTTTAGTTGGACATCTTTTTACCTGGTGAACAAGTGATTTTGATGTGTTGTAATCTATGTGCCAATTAAAGCACGGAAAAGTTTTCGATATTAGAAAATTTAGATTGTTCATTTTGTAAAGTATGGTGCTCATAGTTCCTCTGAAGGTCTAATACAATTTCTTATACAGCAAAAAACCATGTTGTGTAACAACTGCAGGTTGTTTTGTATTTCCAAGTAGCATCAGCTAGATTTACTTTCCTTGAAAATACTGAATTCATAAGATTATAGCATCCAGGATAGAACAGATCCTGTGCCCATTTGAGTCTATGTTCTTGGCAGAGTGGCTGAGACACTGAATGCTGTGGTTAGAAGACAAAGTACTGAGGCTTTTTAAAATAGTGTGGCAGATGCATAAGTCTTGGATGTGCCAGAAAAGTTTTCCTAGAGGGAAAATCAGATATTCAGAGAATTTGGATTCTATAAGCTTTATTTTTGTCAGCAGTTAAGTTGTTCCATTGCACATTTTTAACATTTATATGATTAGGGTGACAGGCAGTAGGACAGGGAAAAGCTCAGGTGAATCACCAAGCGGACTCTATATTTCCATCCCTTGTTTTATACCAGGTAGACAGTGCTGCAGTGGAAAGTTAGCAGTTCAGAGCTCATCAATAGATTAGATATATTGTGGCTTTGTTACTTTGTCTGCCACGTGTATTTAAAACAAATGCCAAAGTGATACATACATTTAGAAATAACTAAGAGAGGGCATTCTTATTCTTTGGCTTGGAAAGGAGTCTGATAATATATTTTCCCCAGGATTTACAATATCTCAATAGATGGCCTGATGTAACAAAATGGCTTTTTTTCACAGTACGTAAATAAGTTTCAAAAAGTATGTTCTCCATTTCCATATTTACCAGGAGAAGTTGTGAATGTGGAGCTTAGTTCAAATATAATGTTGAATAGTTATCTCTGAGTAGTCTTGGCGATTGGCAGCATATGTGTTCTATGAGACAATCTTGGAAGAGGACAAAAATAAATGCCATTGTTTCTATTGTGGGCTGCCCACTCTAGCCTTGCCATTTCACTGATATGCATGGTATGAGATCTGTCAACAGATGCTGGTAACACAGGATGACGTCCGTAGGATCATAATGGATATGACGCCTAATTATAACCACAACTCATCGGGTATTCTGATCTGCAGTAATCCAGGCTCTTGGCGTGGTATTCTTTGTTGTAGAAGTCTCAGTAAGTAAGATGTACATTGTACGAAAGGAAGCTGGGCAGTAGCTTTGCTGTATCTGTTGTGAACTGCAAATGGAAAGTTTCAGTTTGAGTAAAGTTCATCCTGTGCAAAAAGACATCAATAAAGTGCAGCAGTTTGGCGGTATACAATATTACACGCTAACGAAGCAAAATATTATTAGGCGTTGTAGGTTTTGAATTTCAAACAGAAGTTTGAAAGAAGAATTAAATGGGGGAGATTATTAATAAATCTTCCTTATGCCCCCTGTGGCGATTCTTCCATTGCATATTGATGAGCAAAGTTCAGTTTCTGTGTAGTTTTTTCATTTTCAGAGAAAAATAAACAGGGTCAGTTAGAACTCTGGAAGTTTACTGGTTAATAGAACACGGTGCATTACCATTGTCAATATGCACTTGCCTTGCTTGATTATCTAAAAATATTCTACAAGTGATGTGGCTGTAGACACTTGAAAGGAAACCTTCAGGCATAGTTTATATTGGACCAGTCACTAGCCAACGGAGGATAATACCTTTCAGTCACAGCTAAGCTGGCTGAATATGAAGTGAAAGCCAATACTTGCTGAGAATGGAAAACTTAAAAGAGATTTCCCTTCCAATGTCTATGGTTTCAAAAGAAAAACTTGACATCATAAATTCCAGAAAAATATTTCAGTAAAAATTCAGTGGGGAAAAGACTATACCCACTGATTTAGGAAAATTGGTGCTATGGTAGAACTCATGCACCTAAGTCCTGTGTTCTTTGCAGCCTGCCCAAACTATCTAAATTCCCCTTCAGTTTTAATGAATGTCATCTTTACCACTGTGGCATCCTGATCCTCATGCCATGGCTGTGACATCACCAAATGTCAGTCAATCTCAAAAGGCTTTGGGAGAATTCTCAGGCTGAGACTTGGGTGAAAAGACTGGAGCATCAGGTATGCTGAAGACATTGAAGTGAAAGGCATTACATCCCCTGAGCCACAGTTTCCACGTAAAGGCCATTATGTTGATATTTCATATTCATTAAGTGGATTAAAATTATAGTTGGCTTCTTAAAATAAATTGTATTGCTTTTTATTTCATATATAGAAACAAGGGTGGTAGAATTTTTAGATACCGATAGGAAGACAAAGGTCATTTTTTTCAGTTCTGTGTTTTTACAGTGTGTAGCGCAGTACGGTTCTGATCCTTGGCTGGGACTCAGTGGGACTACAATGTAAATAATAATTTTGAATAAGATCCTTGCCTCAAGAAACTTACGGTCTTAACACTTATGAGTCTGTGACTTGGTGTTGGAGTTTCCCCGGGGCACTATTTACAAGCGGCAATGTTTTGTTACTTTAGTAAATTTATTTTCATTTGCACAAAGCTATATCACTCTTTCTTCATTTATTCAATTTTTTTTAGCTAATTTGCTTTTTTGTTTCCTACTAGCTCTTTCTAATGCCAACTTCTTAACACTGTTTGCTGCTGGTTTTTTTCATTTGTTTAACCACAGTTAAAAATTTCACATAAAGTGGGATTTTCAGGAGCACTCTTTTTTTAAACTTAACTTTACTTCCCTTGTAATCAGTGGTAAAAATGGGTGCATGGCTGTCTTTGACCCAACTGGGCAGTTGGGTGGACCCTACCATCTGTGCAGCAACCCTTTCAAGTGGATGCATTTCTGCATGGACACAGCAGTTCGCTCACACAGATCGGAATGAAGGATCAGTATCTTAATAACACCTTAAAATGTTATCGAAAACGCAATGCTTTTTTATCTTAACAAAGCAAGAAACGCTGTTGCGAATAGTATTTGCAATTCTAAATTATGGTGGCTAGCCACTCATGGAGGAATATTAAGCTGCCTTTTTAAAATGCTGAGGGCATACTCTTTTGTCCTGAGATGCTCCTGTAATTCCTATTTCATACTAATGAGAGTTATACATGTGAATTGAGAACAGACTATAACACCAAGTATGAAAACCTCTGTTGAATAATGGAGTTTATCCATATTATTTTAACCTATAACATCTATGGGATTTAACTACTGAATTCCATATAGTTAAACACTACTTTTACACTCTTAGACTTACAGACTTTAAGGTCAGAAGGGACCAATATGATCATCTAGTCTGACATCCTGCACAATGCAATCCACAAAACCTCACCCACCCACTCCTGCAATAAACCTCTAACCTATGAGTGAGTTATTAAAGTTCTCAAATTGTGGTTTAAAGACTTTAAGGTACAGAGAATCTACCAGCAAGTGAGCCGTACCTCGTGCTACAGAGGAAGATGAAATACCCGCAGAGCCTTTGCCAGTCTGCCCTGGGGGAAAATTCCTTTCTGGTCCCAAATATGGTGATCAGTTGAACCCTGAACATATGGTCAAGGCTCACCAGCCAGTCACCCAAGAAATAATTCTCTGCAATAACTCAGAACTCACCCCCATCTCAGGTCATTGGCATATCTATCACAAGTAGACAAAATTCGGTCAATTGATAAAGTAGGCTGTCCCATCATACCATTCCCTCCATAAATTTATCACAGTTTTATTACAGTTGCTTTCTGGTCACAGATCCATAATTTGTTCAAGGGAACATATTGATGTATATATATTAAAATAAATGAGTTAAGCTATTCAACATTAGTAAATGAGGCAATCCAAAAGTAATCCTACAGCCCCACTTGTTATAATCTTGCTTTTAAAAATGTGATTGGAATTATGTTGGGAAAAGTTTATTTTTCTTCCCCTTACTCTCACTATAAATAGAATGTGTCAGAGGGATTTTGCTGAAACTTAAAAACCAATTACTTGGGCAGAGAGCAAAGAGTAGAGAACTTCATTCAAAGGATGAATGTATTGGAAAAGTTATGAGAGTACAAAAATGGAATAATTGTAACGGACACTGCTTTGGTCACAATGATGATCTTTCATATTGTATTATTAATAGGAGAAATACTGATCTTTTGTGCATTTATTTACTAACTGGATATAAAGATGTGTTTGGTTAAAACTCCAAGCCTGGCAGAAAGTACATATTAACTTCAGAAAAGTTTAAGTAAGAAATCAAGCTGTTTTGTTGACTATTCTAATAGGTCATGGGGCAATAAGCGATTATAGATACCTTATTTATTGGAATTTTTGTTATATTAATCTGCTCTATGTCTTATAAAAAGCAGGGAGGTAAACCCAAAGCCTGTTCTTGCTGTGTTTTCTGTAGGAGAGACAACAGAACAAAGCAGTAGGGAGCCTAGCTCAGAACTGGGTGCTGTGTGTATGACTCCAGGGGTGGGGGTGGGGAGACCCCTCTACATCAATACTTGCTAATGGAAGTGCAGGACTGAGATTGGATGACTGGTTTGGCAGTGACAGATAAAAAAGACATCCTGAAATACAGGGAAGAGGGAGAAGTTTTGTGCTGGGGGCCCACCTAGAAATTTTTGTGCTCCTGATTTAGGGGCTATCTAGGCAAATAGATGCATGGAAGTTCATGATTCTTTTGAGTGGAAACATTGCCACCTTCTAAGTCAATCACAGTAAGATTTGTCTGATACGTAAGTTTTATTTTTAGATGGTTTTTGTCATAAAATGATTTATTGCTATGGGTTTTTTAGACTTTGACATAAAACATTCTTGTTTGTTATTAAAAGAAATCTTAAGCCTTTGGGATAAAGAGAAGATCTGAAGGATGTGGATGGGTGCATTTCACTCTTCAGGATGTGAAATACAAAGGAATATGCAGGTTTAGGCAGTCTCTATGCCAGAATCCTGTATGTTTCATATCTATCCTTTGCTGTATTTCAAGCATAATAATTTATATCACAATGATAGATAAATAGAAAGTGTACTGGAACCAGATTTCTGGCCTTGGTTATAGTATTATAGACAAAGCCAGTGCAAAGAATCTTAATCTTATTTACACTAGTTATGTAAAGAGGTCTTCTAAGGTGGGTGTAAATTTAATTTCTGCTTAATGCAAGACCCTTTTACACTGCTAGAATACTGCCAACGAGCTTTAGGGTAAACAAGAATAAATCACAAAGTATTTATGTGGACTAAATCCTGTACTCTTCTTGCATGCAAAATTTCTTTTGATTTCGGTGTGTGAAGACTGCCTGAACAGAACAGACTTGTAAGGAAAAAATGTTGTTTTATATCCTACCAAATACCTAGTCTTTGGCATTACACAGATTAAATTATCAGTGTGACACATAAAAAATTAAGTGTATGATCTCCTTTATGATGCATAAATTTGGCAAATAAATGCTGTCACTGCAGCCTCCATCATACTAGAAAATAAGAAAATGTTGCATTTTAGAAGTATAGGCACAGAAGACTCTTAGGAAAGAGTAATCATTAGAATTATCCTTCTAATTCCACTTGTGTAACTTAATTGAGCTCAGTGGAGTTGCATTAATAAACAGAAATCAAGAAAAATTGACCCTATAGATCTGCATGCAACATCTGTAAAGAGTTGCAGTACATTTCACTCCAGAGTCTCTACAGCCTTCCATGAATGCAGCCTCAGTAGAAATACCGCTGCTTCTTGGGAAGTCTGATGGGCTGAGGGGAAGATTACAGTGATGGAAGGCAGTAGCCTCATTTCTCACCTCTGGGATAAGGGTGTGGTGACCAAGCCTATTTTGCATACTTTGTAGCTAAAAGAGGAAAAAGAAATGAAATGGATGCCAGAAGTGGTTGGAGATCACTAGGAAAATTCAGCAATGTAGAAATATTACTGTTATACTTAAGGGTGCAGAAGGACACCACGGTTGTTAGTTGGAAGATAATAGCATCTATGGATTGTTTCAAGCACTTTCTAATTACAGGTTTTGACCTTGCATTGAGAACTGTGTAGGCAGATCTGCACTTGTGCAGTGGCCATTGAATTCAATGGCTCTATGCATCTGCAGAGGTCTGCTCATGAAGAGCTGGGGACACAGTATATGAAGACAATCCTTGCCTCAAAGAGTTTCCAGCAATATGATATATATAGTTGGGTTTCCTTATGCCCACATGGAACTCCACTGAATTTAATGCGACTCCGTGGAGGATCAGGGCCTAAGGAATCAAGTGGTGTATGAAGGGTGGGGGAGAGGGAGGAAAATATACAATTGTTAAAAATAAATAAATGGCAACATTCCTACTACTTCACTACCAGTCCTAGTTGATATTAATTGGCAATTTCTAATCAGCATTACGGTAGAGGTAGGTCTTTAGTTTGTGGCTTTGCAGACTAACTCAAGGAAAGGATTCTGTTTGTAAGGAGTTCCATGGAGGAAAGAACAAAGGTAATTGTGGGAGATCATATCTCACATGAGCCTCCAGGTCCTAAAATTCAACTCCTAGCCATCTACTCCCTGTATCAGTTGCGTGAGGATACAGCTGATTAGCTGCAGGGTTTTCATTACTGGTGAATTAAATTACCAAACAATTTATGGTTATCAGGTTTATTTATCTACACATTCAAGTGGATGTTATGGGTGTGTGCATTAAAAAAAATGATGTGCCTATAATATGAACATTAGATGCAGTTTCTAAGCACTGGGCGAGCATCCAACCTGGATCTCAGCATTGTAAACTTTCAAGCACCCTGAGGCTAAGTGTTTTTCCCAAGTCAGTCAGGGTTTTCCTTTTTAAATAGACAGCGAACCCACTGAAACAAGAGGTAATAAAAGTTCTGCCCTCTCCTTTTAAAACACTGTTTCCTTTGATAGTCACATTCTGAATGGCAGGTGCCTTCACACAAAGTCGGATTCTAAGCCCACTGAGGTCAATGGAGATTGCAGTTGACTTCAGCTGGGTTTGGATCAGGCACCTGTAGCGTCTTCTCTTTGCTCTGTATAATGGTGTTGGCAATTTTTAGAGAGGGGGTACTGAGAGCCAGTGATCCAATCTCTAAACCCTGTATAAAGTAGAAACCTCTGCACCCTTAGTTCCAGCACTTATGCATGTTGGTTGTTGAGAAGGTAAGATATAATAATTATTTTTAGTATTATGCCTTCAATTGTAGATTCTGATCCTACAAAGGGACCCACAAACAAAGAGCCTTACTCTTGTGCCGTATCCTATTGAATGTAGTAGGGGTAAGGGCTGTGGATGTGGGTTGTTTTGCAGGACTGGGCCCTTAGAGATTGGCCTTATGTTAAAATAGTAACATGCTGAATTCCTTTTGCTGATGTTACTTGTATGGAATGGTGTCTGAGAGGAGGACACTGAAGCGCTGGCAGAGTGATGATACTTTGTCAGCATGATTCATATTTTATCTAAAAATTATCAATAAGCTTTGCACAGAGAAATCAATGAAAATTGTGGTCATATGTAGGCAGACTATAAAAGGAAATTAAACAGTGCTTATATGAAACTATCTCAACCAGAAATATTTCTGGGTAGCAGAATTTTACAGTTATATTGGGAAATATCCCTTTAAAAATACCAACAAAACAGGATTATATTTTAAGAAATGAATGCATCAGTGCAGTACCAATATTTATCCACTTATTTTATTCCTTTCAATTTTTAGTCATTCTCTAATCTAAATGGAGCACTTTTGCTTTCTAGTGGCCAAATTCCATATTACACTATGCAATTCTACTGAATTCATTTCAGTGGGACTGCATGACAGGATTTTTAAAAAAATCTTTGGGATAATACAGCTGGCAACATTTTGAACATTCTAGAGCTGCGCTTGGTAACAGATGAACGTGTTCGATCATTAATTTCTCTGGAATGTATATGTGATGCACTATAGAAAGAAGAATTTATATGAAGTAGAATCACCTAAAAATGGTTCCTGACAAAGAACATAACTTTATGTGAACATCTCAATCAAGTTAATACTGTTAACAATTAATTTTCTGGTTTTTAAGTTAATTGAAATACATTGAAAAATATGGGATGATCAGACAAATAACTTTCTCATCTTGGTTTAGTTTCTAGGAAATATATGCCCCTCAGGCTGTTTTATTAAGGCAGTGAAAATATTTACATTTGCAAACATTTGCACCTTTATCACCTTGAACCAAGCAAGGTAGTTATTAATAGCATTGGAGCTCTCCAAAAGAAAAAAGATGGATTTTGGTGCATATCAAGCTGAAACCAGTAGGTAGAACTGTCCACAGTGTCGTCATCATTGAATAGCCAGGCCCAGCAGTTCCCACTTAAAACAATAGGAACTGCAGGCTATGCAGCACTTCTGAAAATCAGGGTGCTTATTTAGGTACCTAAATAAGGGCTTAAGAGCTGTGCAAAAATTTTTTATTTTTTTAAAATCTTTGTCCCCATTAGCTTTCTGGTGCTGAAAAGTCTAATCACTTGCATATTTGTATATGAGACTACAAGGAATTTATTATTGTAGAAAACCAATAACACTAGCATAGCTTGTGAGCAAAGAAAGCATAAATGTTGGTGTAATTTTGAGGGATTGTTTAAAATATGGGTCGGTCTTTAGACTGTAGAAAACATGTAGGGTAAAATTTCAGTCCCGGCTGTAGCTAGATTAACTTCAGTGGCATTACATCAGGGATCTGTTTGGCCCTATTCTATTCTATTTGATGTCTTTATCTACATATATATTGTATTATGCATCTGTCACCAGGATTTCTGAGAGCTACTAGAATTATTAAACACAAATAAACAATCGCCATACAAATAGTCCAAAGATTGTACTTTCTGTCTGCCTTGTGGCCTATGTTTCCATGACCTAAAGCAGGTCCCATAGTAAAAATGTTTTATGAGAAGAAAACATGCATTTTAACAAAGAACTTCTATGTTAAATTGACAAAGCATTTACTCATTACAAATTCAGTGCTCACTTTAAAAACAGATGTTCCTGCTCCCTGCATTTGACCTATCATTGTTCTCCCCCACTATTTACTCTGGTTAGTTTCTTAAGCAAAAACAAGTTACTGAACAACATTTTGTGTGCATATATAATGACACTATCTACTTATAGTCTCTAGGTAAGATATGCAAAAGCACCTTAGTGATTTTGGCATGCAAGTTCCATTTTAAAAAAAGACTTCACCTTTTAGTCCTCTTGAAAGTCAATGGAACTTAGTGTGCTAAATACTTAAGTGCTTTTGAAAATTTTACACTTTGCTAATTTGTCATAGAACAATCGAGTTATTGAGATTAAAAAAAATCAAGCACAATCATTTTAAGAGCATCTCCAGTATTTATGTAGTTGTGATCTAATAATATTAAAGACAAAACCTTTGAAATATTAAATAGAAAATGAATACTTTTTTATTTCTCAGCAGCTTTGACTCAGCAGAGAAATTAACTTTCATAGATTAATTATATGCTTTTTGTGCTGAGAAATAATGCATTTAATATACACTGAAGGGTTAGCAAAACAAACAAGGAGTCTAGTGGCACTTTTAAAGACTAACAAAATGTTTAGTCTTTAAGGGTGCAGCTACACTGGCAAATTAGGTCGACTTAAGGAGGCTTAAGTCGACCTAAATAAAGCCATGTCCACACTGGGCTTTTATTAAGTTGACTTAAGCATTTCTGTAAGTTGACTTAAGGAAAGCTTAAGTCGACTTAATAACACCTAGTTTTAGGTCAACTTAAGCTTTAAGTCAACTCCTTAAGTCAACTTAAAGCCAGTGTGGACAGGGGTTAGCGCCTAAGTCAACCTTATTAAGTTGACTTAAAGCGTTAAGTTGACTTAATAAGGCTGACAAGGGGCTATGTCTACACTAGAAAAGTTGTCGACTTTGTTAACAAAGTCGACGTAACTTTTCTAGTGTAGATATAGCCCAAAAGTGCCGCTAGACTCCTTGTTTGTTTTGCTGAACTAGACTAACACGACTACCCCTTTGGAACAGGAGGGTTAGGTTACATAGTGAGCTAATGCATGAGACTTTCTTTCACTTTTGGAAAAGAGACTTTTGTTGTAATCTTGGTTTAGAGAAACTGAATTTGGTGGGCTTCAAAGTACATATATGTGTATTTACTGTTCAAGAATAGTATAAATACATCTAATTATTATTATCATCATCATCACTTTCATAGGATATTAAGACACCAAAAGATCTTCAGTCTGAATTGTGTACTGTTGACAATTTTCTAAATCTGTTTTCACTTTATTAGTGTGGAACTCATGATCTTACACTTGTGAACATTTTTAAAGCATGTTGATAAAACTGAATTATGAAATCTTTTCTATCTACCCTGTAGTTTGTTGTATCATATACTCAGGGCGTCCCTATGGGGAAGTGGGGCCCAGGGCCAATTGGCCTAGGCAGGGCCCCTACCCCCCCATGCTGGTGGGGAGTGCGGGGTGGGGCGGCCTGCTCTGCCCCCCAGGGACCCTAGTCCTCCTGGGAGCCAGCCCCGGAAGCTGCGGAACCACCGCCCTGGCCCCGGGGAGTCATGGCCGAGGCATGGCCCTGGCCCCGGGCAGTGGGGATCTGTGGCCGTGGCCCTGGAGATCTGTGGCCCAGGGAGGCCAGGCTGCAGCCCGTAGAGGCAGGGAGTCGAGGCCGCGGCCCCGGGTGATGGGGAGCCATCCCCTGCCGAGGCTGCTGCCACACTAGCCGCAGCCAGGACCCCAGGTGGCCGCGGTCAACCCAGAGGCCGGGACCCAAGCATCGGCCCCGCCCCTGGGCCTGCCTGCTCCACCCTGGGGGCGGGGAGCAGGGCTGGCCTAGGGACCAGCCAGGGGAAGTGCTTCTGGTTCGCCCTGCTGCCGAAGGCATGGGGAAGCGCGGCCATGGGGGGCCCACGTTACCACGGGGCCCGGGGTGATTGCCCCATTTGCCCCCCCCAAGGATGGCCCTGCATATACTGTATAATGTGTGTGGGGGGGCGTTTTGAGGGGAAGTGGGGGGAGAAAAGGGAGTGGCAATGTAGCACATAATTACTAGGTAAAGATAGCATCATAGAATAGCCACAGAGAAAGTAGGAGAGACAGTTGAAAATCCAGTCTACTGAATCCTGGATTAGCCAACTTCAACTACATGTATCATTTGGATGTAATTGTTTCCTCTACATTACCTTAAATAGCCAAGGATCATTGAAAAATATGTCTGTAAGGAAAAGAAGAGCCAGCACCTACTGTGGTGGTGCAGGAGGTGATGGGGTGCTGGCAGGAAGCCGTTGGGGATCAGATGGCGCTACTGATGGTGGAAAAGCAGTGAGGGAGACCTGAGACTGGAAAAGGAAACCAAGAATAAAATTCAGTGATATGAATGTGCACGTGGTGATGATGGGGCACTGGTAATGTGGGTTCCCTCTGCTTAACTGACTTGGTTGGAACTTCATCCAGTGCAGTGGGCATGTGCCCACCTCAAAGTCCACTTGTATAAGATCAGGGTAGAAGGTGCCTTTGCAGAAACACACTCAGTTCCTCAATTCTAGAGACAGGCACAGGAGCATTTATGCTGTTTTTTCAACAAATAGCATGCCATAGGAGACTGACCATGCAGCTGGACTGAACCTATATGCAAGATGCAGTACACGGAAAACATGATGACATCTCCATTTCGTTAGATCACTACATTCATACCCTTCATCATCACAACGCTAAGCTACACATCTTTAGTTGCCCCTAGCCCCTTTAAAACTTCAGTTACTTTTCTTGCAATAGCCTCCTAGATCATTGATATCCTTCTGTAATGAAGGTGGCCAAAACTGAATGTAGTATTCGAAACATGATCTCACTTGAATTGTATAGAGGACCGGTTACTTCCCTCTTTTGTGACTTGATGCCTCTGTATAGCAGCTTAAAATCTCATTGGATTTGTTTGCTCCTGTACCACATAGTATGTTTTTGTGTACCTTGTTTTCTCCCAATTTTGCAGGAGTTGAACCTCAAAGGCTTCCCCACATCCTGCTGTTTACTCCATTACTGCTTACATCTACTTGAGGATATAGAGACATCTGAGCCATCGCTGTTCTCTACAATGATCCAAAAAGCACCAGTACCTTGATCATGCTGAACTAGATCTGATGCAAAGTTAGATAACCCTGATAAAAGAAAATGTTTCCTTTAGAAGCACCAATGCCAAATTCCGTCCTTGAGGGCTTGATCAGCAAGGTACTGAGTATTGCCCCCAAACTTCTGAATATCATCAATCCTATTTACATCATTGGGAGCTGAGAGTACAGCACCTTTCAGGTTTGGGTGCCTAGAGCCAGGTATGGTTTCCATTGACTTCAATAACAGCCACATAAAGGCAGAATTTGGCATTGTACTATGTATAAAACAAAGTACTGTAACATCTTAATTGTTAAATTATTAAATACTAAAACAATATGGCCCACTGAAAGAGATCAACATGAGAATGAACTTTTGCTCCAAGGGAAATGCAAAATTAACCCTTTAAAAATAAAAAGTGATGAAAGAGTGTCAAAAACACAACATTCAAACCTGGGTATTATTCAGTTCCATCAGGCCTTTTTCCTACTCCTCACACGCCCAAAATTTCAACTTCATTCAGCTACTTTAGGTCTGGATCTGCAGTCCTCACAAGTGTTATTTTTATTAACGGGTTGTTTATCCCTCAATAGTACTTTCAGTATGAGAAAACTTGTCACTTTAATAAATTATACAGTTTCATTGTCCTTTTATAATAATTTATGTTTACAGAACCAACTTTTTAAGTGGCACAAAATAGCCATTAATCTATCGATCAGTCTAATCATTTTACATATTTAAGCAGCTCCTATCACTGTGATTCCTGAGGGCTTCACAATCATTAATATATTTATCCTCAGCACTCCTTTGAGGTAGGGAAATAGTCCATGAATGGGAACTGAGGCACTCAAACACTCAGGGTATGTCTACCTAGCAAAGAAACAACCAAGGTTGGTCCATGGGACTCTGGTTGCAGGGTTGTTTCATTGCTGTGTAGACTTCTAGGTTCAGGCTGCAGTTTAGCTTCTAGGACAGTGGTTCCCAAACATTTTCCCTGCATGACCCCCTTTTCAGATGTTCCAGAGGGGTAGCCGTGTTAGTCTTTGTACAGTAAAAACAACGAGAGTCCTATGGCGCCTTAAAGACTTCGGGCATAAGCTTTCATGGGCTCCAACCCACTTGGTCAGATGCGATGTGACCGTGTGCATACAGGGCATGTGAGGAGGAGGCCGTTTTGTAAAACAGTGTCCTTTGTACGCTCGGGATTGCCATGATCCCTTCTACTGATGAAGCCACCTCATTTTGGGTCACGATCCACAGTTTGGGGACTGCTGCTGTAGGATCCTGTGAAGTGGGGTGGTCCCAGAGCCCAAGCTCCAGTCTGAGCCCACAAGTCAACACAACAGTGAAAAAGCTCCACAGCCTGAATCCCATGCACCCATATTGGTTGATACGGACCAGCAATGGGATTTTCTTTGCTGCAAAGACATATGCTCATGAACTTGCCCAAGGCCATACAGGAAGTCTGTGGTGAAGTAGAGACTCAGAACAAGGTCATCCAAGTCTCAGGTTAGCACCTTAGCCACTGGATCATCCTTTTTTTCTGGTCAGTAAAGCAATTTAATATGGGGGCTAAGGCACGATAGAAATTTGTTAGTATTGTAGACCCTCTATATTGGCATAAGAGATTATAATATTTATGTAATTATTATACTATTAATCTTACACCCTAAGCAATTAACACAGTTTAAAAGAACAGTCTTCAATGCTAAAAAAATTTAAGATCTTAATATTGTTATGGTGAGAGTCACTGGAGGACACTCTTATACAAAGTCTTACCAGTTTGTTTTCTTAACATGCAAGTAGCATACTGTCTTTGAAGATATGCCATACTATTGTAAGTTTTGTGATGCATAGTCTTTTCTTTGGGGGAAGCTGTTGCCAACAGCTGATGAGTTTGCTCTCTGCTTTACCTTGTCTAGCTAGAGTCAATTTTTTTGCAGAGTTTTTTCCTGGAAGCAGGGCATTGATGTGGGGCTGAGATGGCTAAAAGCAGGAATTATCTGTGTGCCATTTGTGCCCAGCTCTGTTCAAAGAAAAGTGTGCATAGTATAAATAAGCAATACCCATACTCCCCATCACTGATTTCTCCTCCAACAGCAAACCAACCTGACAGGCTCTGAAATCTGATACCATCACAATGGGTGGCCTCACTGGAGAGGCCAAAGATTGATCCTTGGCTGTGGCTTTCTGAATTGTGCCTCGCACAATGGGGCCCTGCTTGGGACCTGAAGGCGTTATTGTAATATCAATAGTAACTACACTTGTGCAATGGACATCAAAGCTAAATCACTATTTCTTTCATAGAAATGTTCCTTTCAGATCACATCTGTGGGGTGTTAAGGACAGTTTGCACAGCCACTCTCCATGCTCTGACTAAAAAGAGGATGTGTCTCCAGACCAGCCACATTTCAGAAGGAAAAGCATTCATTAACATTTTTAAAGGGGGTAGCAGGAAGATAGCTAGCATGTAACCAGACTTACAATAGTACTAAATGGGCTTAGACTGAACAGCTAGCCTTAAATGTATTTAAGCTTAACTTTAGATAATACAGACCAGCTGTTTAAAAATGTTTGTAATTATTGAGTTGTGTTCCATCTGTTTGTGATAGGGATTGAGTTTGCTTTGATTTTGAATACGTTTGTTACAAGATATGTATAGCTTTGTTGACTTTCTAACTGCCTCCTCTGCTATTTATCTATTAGGCCTTTTTATGGTGCTTATTGCTGTTGTATCTTTCCACCTCATAAACACTAATGACTATAGCCTCACAATACTCCTGGGGATAGGGAAGTTTTATCACCCCCATTTTACAGCTGACAGACTGAGGTACAGAAGGATTAAAAAATGGTATTTTCAGAAGCACTCAGAATGTTTCTAATTAGGGGTGACCAGATATCCCAATTTTATAAGGACAATCTTGCTATTTGGGACTTTGTCTTATATAAGTGCCTGTTACCTTCACCACCATCCTGATTTTTTTTTACATTTTTATCTGGTCACCCTACTCCTAATCTACTGAATTGCCCTGTGGATCTGTTGGAATCCTCATTTATACTGGTAGCCTTATCCTTTCTATAGTCTCATAAATTCACAGATTTTGAGATCAGAAGGGACCATCATGATCATCTAGTTTAACCTCCTGCCTTTGCAGGCAACGGAACCTCACCCACCCAGTCCTGTAACAGTCCTGAAAAACCCTTTCCCCCACAAGGAAATGACAATGAGTTGGGATGTGCAGTGATTGACATGCAATTTCACCTAGAACTTTTCTGCCTTACATGTTTTTTACACTGGGGGAAGGGCAATGCAGTCCTTTCTCTGTGGACTCTGCTGAAAGAAAGCATTAATATAACTGTAACAAAATGCTTGATAATCTTCTTGACATTTCTCAATGTCCAGCCTTGATGGTGATCTCCTAAAGTTATTCTTAAAGTGATATTTAAATGCTTTAGAATCTTCAGCTTTTTTTGGCAATAGTCAGGCCTGTGAAATGGACATGTAGTCACACAGTGATGGGGCTGCGTATTTTCCAGGAAACCCTACCCTCACATAGGATTAGACCACCTGCTTTGTAAGGGCTAAAGTCTCCCCTGGCTGTTCTGTGTGAGTAGAATTCCCATTAATATTAATGGAACTTACATATTGTCTACTGTATGGGAAATGTGCCTCTTTCATTATTTACCCCATGAATAATGGAGTCGTGGGAATCAGAGATGAGAAAAAATCTTTCAGTTTATGGAGTTGATCCCCTAGCAGGATGGACTGTTCACTACTATGATCCAGTGCAGTATCCGTTTAATCTCTGATTTCATCTCTACTGCACTTTCAGATAGAGCACCTAGAGCCAGAAGGCCTTTTCCATCTCTGAATTCTGTGACCTTGTGAGTCTTTATTTTCTAGTGCCTTCTGTGGTTTTTATGTCCCACCAAATTCCCATGTAAGATGGTCCTACAGTTCAAATGTCCTCACTGTCAGAATTTTTTCCTTGATAATTAGCTACTTTCCTTTTCTTGATTTCTTCCAATGACTGCTCCATATCGTACATTTACCTCCCACCTCCACTCAGGACCACCTTAGATAGTTGCCCTCACTTCAAATGTTTACTTCCTTCACAAAGTCAAATTCAGCTAGTAAGTTACTAGGTAAGCTAAGTTCTGTTACCCATCACATTTCACTTGGCCAGCACAGGACATTAGTGATTTAATAACATTAAGTACCTGTAAAAATGACACTTTCAGAACAGATAGGATTTAAGGCTCCCGGACTATAGGTCATTCTAGTTATTAATTTAAAATATACGAGATACACTGACACATGCCAATCAATAATCATAAGGTACATGAAAAACAACTGCATTTGTCACATATTACCACATTGCTGTACATATGATGTCACATATTACTGTAGGTGACACACATAATGTCTCATATTATTACACCTAATTGCTGCAAAATGTACCAGGTGCATTGACAAACGTGAGTTCATAATTGTAAGGGTCCATTGAAAACAGCAGTTTAAAGAAAATGGTGCAAGGTAGTTCCACTGCTTCTGTCACATATGGATATACAAGTGGCCCACGAGGGGAGAGTACGTGGGGTAGGTTCTGAGTTATTACAGAGAATTGTTTCTTGGGTAACTGGCTGTTGAGACTTGCCCACGTGCTCAGGGTTTAACTGATCGCCATATTTGGGGTCGGGAAGGAATTTTCCCCCAAGGCTGATTGGCCTGGGCTCTGGGGGTTTTTCGCCTTCCTCTGTAGCACAGGGCATGGTTCACCTACCGGTGAATTCTCTGTATCTTAAAGTCCTTAAATCATGATTTAAGGAGGTAAATAACTCAGTCATAGGTTGGTGGCCTATTGCTGGAGTGGGTGGGTGAGGTCTTGAGGCCTGCATTTTGCAGGAGATCAGACTAGATGATCATACTGGCTCCTTCTGACCTTAAAGTCTATGGCTATGTCTACACTTACTAAACTTAGTTCGAATTAGTTAGTTCGAACTAACTAATTCGAACTAATTTTAGTTAGTTCGAATTAACTTAATTCGAACTAGAAAAAATTAGTTCGAACTAAGCAAGTGCCATTCATGGTGCTTGCTTAGTTCGAATTAGCGTTCTCCATTGATTTCAATGGGCCGGGTAGTTTGAACTAAGAAATTAGTTCGAACTAACTAGTTCAAATTAACCCTTACTTCTAACACCCTATTCGAAGTTATTAGTTTGAATTAAGGAAGCCCTTAATTTGAACTAATTAAAGCCTAGTGTAGCCATGGCTTTAGTTAGTTCGAATTAAGCTTCCTTAATTTGAACTAACTTGCCAGTGTAGAGATAGCCTATGAGTCTATGGGTGCATCTAGACTTGTAAATTAAGTCGACTTAAGCTTGCTTAAGTCGACTTAATTTACTCTGCGTCTGCACTACACTTTCCTTAAGTCGACTTAAGGAGCTGCTTAAGTCGACTTTATAAAACCTAGTTTTAAGTCGACTTTTTGCTTAATTTGACTTTAGAAAGTCAACTTAAGCCAGTTTAGATGTGGAGTAGCCCTAAGTCAACTCTAAGTCAACTTGGGGCTCTCCAGGACTCCCCCACTGCCCTCCCTGCCAGGGTGGCTGGCACAGGGAGAGCCTGGCATGCCCTCCCACAGGGCAGGGCAGAGCTCTGTCCACTCTGTCCCATGCCCTGCCAGGGTCCCTGTCCCCCTTTGCCCCATTGTACCCAGGTACAATGGGGCAAAGGCTGAGCCCCCTGGCACTTGGCAAGGGGTGCCCCTCCTGCCACAGTGGACCTGTCCCAGGTCCACCTAGCCCCTACAAGTCGACCTAGGCATCCAGTGTGGATGTTCTAGGTCGACTTTGTATGGTCCCCCCAAAGTCGACTTAAAATTTAAGTGTAGACATGCTAAGTCGACTTAAATTAACAAGTGTAGACATAGCCTATGAGTCTATATTACCACGTTGCTGCAAAGGACTGGCCTATTTTCTGTCATTTATTCCTAGCTCTGCCACTGACCTGCTGTGCGTCTTCGGACGTATATCTTCATCTCTGTTGTCCCTTTCACCCTTTTTCTGTCTTGTTCATGCTGAAGACCAGTGGTTTCCAAACCCTTTTTCTTGAGACCCAGTTGAAAAATATCATTTATGCCTGTGACCAAACAGTTACATCTTTGAGCAATGCATTCCAGTTTTTTAGTAGGAGCAGCAGGGAGTGCAGTGACCCAGTGCCTGAAAGTCTGCGTCTGGTCAGTACTGGTTTCCGACCCTAAGTTTGAAAACCACTGCTATAGACTGAGGCAGGGACCTTTTCTCTCTGTGTTTGTGTGGTGCCTGGCACACTAGGGCCTCTAAGTGCTACGTTAGTACAAACAACAAGCAGCAATAACTCCTGTTGTTTTACCCAGTAGCAGACTACAGAGTGGCTGAGGCAAGACATTATGCACAGTGTGATACAAACTGTGCTTCACATTAAGTGGTAAATATTGTATAGATGGATCACTTCAGCAATTGCTAGGAGGAAAATGACAAGGTACACTAAAGGAAGTTCTATTGTGAAATGACAATGGACAGAATTGTGTAGCTTTATGGCAATATTATCATTCCTTGGTTACTGTAGCTCCCTCTGTGCAGGACTGCCAGCTGGCTTTGCAGTTTATAGCTTGTGCTGAAGGCAGCAGAGTGTCTGTTCACAGAGTTGAGTAATATGATGATTATATTATTCCAGTTTAGCAATGACTGCCTATAAAGAGGTTGGTCTTTTGGGGCTGCTAATGGAGAGGCCTATATATATTGAGACGTCCTCCTTAAGTCTTGTCCTGATGGGTATTTTCATTCTGAGGGCCTACAGCTCCAACTTGCTTCAGCACCTCTGGAAATCAGTCCCTGATATCATGTGCCTTTTACAGTTCCACTGACACTTTAAGTCAGTGAGTGACAGAGACTTCTTTCTAGTGGTCCTTAAACTCTGGAATTCTCTCACTATTTTAAATTACATCTCTTTGGCCTTTCAGGATATTTGCTAGTGTTTCATGCTTGCACAGTTAAAATTACAATCGCTTAGAATTTGCAAAATATTGTACAATGCTGCAAAAATGGCTGAAAATTGTTTTTGAGTTCTCAGTGATTTCCTCACTCTAAAGTCCTTTGGCATTGGCTGTAATAGCATTCTACCCCATTTGTGTTTTTTCCATCATGCTGTGCCCCTTGATGGGGGCAAGAGTTCATGTATAAATAAAATTATTACAAATTATTATGGCAAGCAATCGCTAGATTAAAAAACAGACTGTGCAATATGGGATGTCTAACCGTAAATTGAAATTAGTTAATACTTTAATTTCTTATTCCATCCCAAGTGATATGAGTAGTATTAGTAATTCCTATTTACACTTGCTAAAAGGAGGCCAGATCATGTGATTTGCTGTGTGCATGCATGTGTGTTTGCTTGAGTGTGTGAGCGTATGTGTGTGTGTTTTTTTTAAAATCATACTTTAGTAACAAGGTTTTGTTTAGAGCAATCCAAGAGGGTTATCACTAGGAATAACAGGAAAAAATGTTAAGAGGGAAGAGGGATTTCCTAAAAATGAGATTTCTTAGACTCTGGAATTTTCCTCCAAGGAAAGTAACAGGAACACCGAGTTTTGTTACAGCTAGAATAAATTTAGCAGATATTGTGCAGATCTTTCAGCACTGGCAGGTGAATGAATCAAATGATCTAATTGTTTTTGCTTTCCATCTCTGATTTCTACATTCTGTATTAGACTTACATTTTTTCTTAGTCAGATACGATAAAAAATAATGGACTGGATTCATCCCTGAGGTAAGAGTGGGCACTTTAATTGACCTTCCTACCATACCTCTGAGTTTGGCCCATTGTGTGTGTGTCACATGATATATATGCAACAAGTACAAGTTGTACCAATAGGGAAACTGATGCCTCTCTCGCTCTCTCTCTCTCTCTCTCTCTCTCTCTCTCATTTAAAAATACTGGCAAAGTTTCTTTGTTACATGCAAACAGTTAGCATGCAGTTGCAGATTGTGTCCCAAGCCAGGAGAAAGGTCCTGATCCTGCAGTTCCGGGGGCACAGGAGTCAATAGAAGCAGATCGCATTTCAGGATCAGAGCTTACATTTTGAAATATGGATAATAGGCAGAAGCTGGCTGTGCTTCAAAGATAAACATTTGTCTCTTCTGGTAGGAATGTTCTGGCTGGCTTTCTCTCTGCAGCATTCTTGCCGTCTATTCACAGAACAGAAATACCACATATAGCTACAGAGTAAATCACTGCATCTCATTTAGGCTTGAAGTAATGAACAATCCCATTTGCCCCCAGCTGAGGGAGGGGGAGGCTATCAGGATCAATTCTGTAAAGCAAAATAATTGTCACTTTTAAGAAATTGCCCCTTTGAAGTGAGATAACAGGAGTCATTCAAGGGTGTATTTTAATGAATGAATGTGCATCCTTTTATGGAACCGTTGGCTTGTATTTTTCTAATCTATTACAGGCATTTAATTATGAAGATCACTTTATCTAAGCTTGCTTCCCTGCCCCTGTTCAGCAGAATGCAATGTCCACAAAGCAGTTGTGCTTCTGCTTCCAAAACAGAAATATAAAGTATTAAGTTTCTTATTAGGGTTGCTCTTTGTACATATATCTGTATTTTGATATATCCTTACTCAATTGCCATTGGGCACTGTCTCTATTTTTATCTTAAGGAAAAATGATGGGTAGGGTTAGAAAGACCCAAAGAAATGAGCCAGCAAGGCCAGTAGCTTTTTTGGAAGAAAAAACAAAAACTCTTAAAATCTGTTTGAATTTTTAAATAGATGGTTCAATTAGTACTGGAAATTTAAGGAAGTTATTCTGACTCATCTTTCTTTGACTCCATTGAATCAGTCAAAAGGCCCATTAGTCTTTTTGTGAGATGTGAATTCTAACTAGTGGGAAACAATGGGCACTTTCTCAATTGAATATCCCAAATGTTACATCAGG
This sequence comes from Pelusios castaneus, assembly GCA_007922175.1. Classification (NCBI taxonomy): domain Eukaryota; kingdom Metazoa; phylum Chordata; order Testudines; family Pelomedusidae; genus Pelusios; species Pelusios castaneus. The sequence continues at coordinate 3,625,237 of ML685870.1, read as the reverse complement.
ACCAAAAGCTCATTATTAGAGTAGTGTCTCCTTTCATAGTTCTGAGACAGCATCAAAAGTTAAATTTTTATCAACACTCTCACATATGCAACATGTGTGGGCTTTCCTATGCCTGTAGGACCCTCTCTGTGGCTGCGTCTACACTGGTAAATTAAGTTGACTTAAGCTTGCTTAAGTCGACTTACTTTACCCTGCGTCTACACTATACTTTCCTTAAGTCGACTTAAGCAGCTTGCTTAAGTCGATTTAAGGAAAATAAAGTTGACTTAATTAAAATTAAGTCGACTTTATAACACCACCTTTCTATTAGACTTAAGGCTTAAGTCGACTCCTTAGAGTCGACTTAAGCCAGTGTAGATGTGGGGTAGCCCTAAGTCGATTTAGGGCTACGCCAATGCCCTCCCTGCCGGGAGGGGCACAGGGGGAGCCTGGAATGCCTCCCCACAGGACAGGGAGAGCCCTGCTCACCCTGCCCCTATGCCCTGCCAGGGTCCCTATCCCCCTTTTCCCCATTGTACCTAAGTACAATGGGGCAAAGGCTGAGCCCCCTGGCAGTGGGCAAGAGGTGCCTCCCCTGCCCCTGTGGACCTCCCGTAGGTCCCCCTAAGCCCCTAGAAGTCAACCTAGGCGTCCAGTGTGGACGCTCTAGGTCGACTTTTTAAGTTCCCCTTTAAGTCGACTTTATTTTTAAGTGTAGACACACTAAGTCGACTTAACTAAGTCGACTTAGTTAAAGTCGACTTAAATTAACAAGTGTAGACATAGCCTGTGTTTGTATATTTAATTTATTCACCCAAAAATACCATGTGCTTCAATCTTCATCCTTACAAAAGTACATGTAGTTTTGGGGAGTTACATGCAGTAGGCCTATAAATTAGGTTACCTTGATGACTGCACATCCACATATTCCTGCACTTCAGTAGCTTACATTAAATTAATTTGGTGGTCTCAGTCTAGTTTTCAATGGACACATTTTCACAGCACAAATGACACAGACAACCCTATTGGTGGTCTTCACAAAGAGATCAAATGCTGCCTGCATAGAAAATGAATTATTTGGTCATCCCTCAATATAGCCCTGGTCTATACCGCGGTGCGATTTTGGAGGCAATTGAAGGGAGATACGCAAAGTACTTAAAATACCTTGCATATCTCCCTTCAATGGCCTACTTACCACAGTGTCTTCTGTGCACTGAGTTGGAGGGAAATGCCTTCCCTCCAACTCAGTGCTACATATTCTGTGGAGGTGGTCTTCCAAGATTGGCTTCCTGATCAGCTGAGTGGGTCTTCACAGACCTGATCAGTCAATCGGAAGATTGATCTGACGGCATTGAATTTGCCACCGTCAGTGAAGACCTGCCCATAGTCTTTCCAAATCAGGGTTGTCACAGATTGGTGGTGTGCTATGAGGAAGCTTACCTCTTAGGGGACAGAGAGTAGTTCAGATTCCTTGACCTTTCTTTCATTGGTCTCTCTGCTGAGGGTGCCAACAAAGGTTTCTTTGTCCTGATGGCTTTTGCAATGGGCATTAAAAAAAATATAGATGTACTTTTCTCAAATAAATTTAAACCTGAAAAGGCCAATTTTCCAGGCATTTTTTGACCCCTTTTAGCATGCACTGTAGCTCTGTGCTGCCAGTTCCACTCTGCTCCTCAGTGCAGTCTGCTACTCTGATATGTTCCCAAGAGCAGTGAAAATAGTTTACTATTCCTAATTCATCCTAATTTCAGTCCTCAAGGATAAAAGAGTTGCAGGATATAGTGTTAGATGGTGGTTGTGTTGTGATCTGCAGGACCTAATCTTGCTTTGAATTGTTGCTTAATGACTGTTAATAGAACTATTAGTAAGAGCCAGAGCAATGCTGATTGATGCTCTCAACAGATGGGATCACAAGAAGTGTGAAAGAACAAGGATTAAACAAAATGTGGACTGTGGAAGGCATTGCCAGGTTAGGTGTGCAGTGAGTTCTAGTCAGTGACTTCTTATCTGTGGCGTTACTGAAATCAGCAATAGGTTCTCCTTTGAAATTAAGTTATGTCCATATAGCCATGTTTAGTTCTAGGGAAACAAGCCAGTTTTTTGAGATCACTGGATTATAAAGTCACATGCAGCTAGCCTGCTGGAATGTGCATTAGCTGTGCTTTCAGTGAGGTACAGGACAACTGACATATGTATAAGAGCATTTCAGGAACAAGGAATCAGACTGGCAGGATATGTTACTATGAGAGGCTGTAATACCACTCATTGTCTCTTGCTGCGCTTGACCAATCAGAAGAAATTCAGACCTGGTATTAACTGGGTGCAATACCATAAAAAGGAACAGAACTTTCATTTGGTTCATTAGGCAGGTTTTCTGAGGGTTAGTCGGATAATTTTTTAGTCCCATGTCTTACATTAGTAATTTTCAGTTTGTGGATGAATTTTGATTTAATGTTCAGACATAAAAATGTAACAAAATGGAAAGCAAAATCAGCACAGAAAAGCTTTTGTGGGCCAATCTATAAAAGCAGAGATGAAATGATGCCTTGTCAATCTACTCAGTTAAAACAGTTTGGGCCAAAGTAGCATCTTTGATTTCTTTATAGAGTAGCAACATCAGCTGTTCAGCATCTTCAAAGTCTTTATAAAAGGAACTATAATATGAGGGGGAAAAGAGAAGCTAGGTAGAGCAGAAGAAATGAGATGGTGTGGTAGTGGTTAGAGAATGGGCCTGAGTAGTAGAACATCCAGCCTCTCTGCTTAGCTTTGCCATTGTTATATGAGTTATTGTGAGCAACTCATTTAACAGCTCTGTACCTCAGTTTATCGATCTGTAAATTTAGTATAATCAAAATTACCTCGCTCTAAGGCAAAGGTGTCAAACTCATTTGCTATGGTGGGCCAGATTTGACTTAAGAGTACATCAAGTGAGCTATACATACCATAAATCAAAATACTACAGCACTCTCATGGCATTGCGGAGTGCTCTGTATGTGAAACTGTGCTCCGCGATACCTCTCTCTCTCTCTCTCTGTTAGGGACAGAGTGTGGTCCCGTTGAGTGCAGTGAAGGGCTGGATAGAAGAGGTTTGTGGGCCGCATTTGGCCCATGGGCTGCATGTTTGGCTCCCCTGCCCTAAGGAATGTTATTTGAATTACAAGTAGTCGATTGGTTTTTAAAGGTCTTTGGGATCCTCTGAAGAAATTCTATTTTAGTATATTCCATTCAGTTTCTCATATTGTGCTGATCATTATGGTATTCAAACACTATGGAAGAACAAAGTAGAGAGGCCAATAGAGAAATTAGAGATGAGTGATATTTTAATTTGCTTATATGATGAACACAAGCATCAGATTAATCTTGATTTAGCAGCAAAGAAGTGCTGACCTGTTCCCTTCGGAAATTGGAATCAGAAGTAATTTATTTATTCTGGAGACCAAATTTGGGTTTCATGGCCTGTAGAATTACTGGTATTGTTGTTAATTTCATTATGGACTTAGTGGCAACAGCTGAGGGAGGTATTGATTTACATTAGTAGCTGGAGATCAGCACAAACCTCAATAAAGTCCTATGTTGAGATAGGGGAGATCACAAACAATAGCACTGTGATCTGTCTCATCCCAATTTTGACAGTTTAAGATGGTACTTGGTCCTATCATGAGTGCAAGGGACTGGACTTGAGGACTTTTCATTTTCTATGATTCTATGATGGGTCTGCTTGTCTGTTTAAACCTAGCCTAGCCCTATGTCCCCAGAACAGTTCTGCAAAATACCATGACATCTGAAAGTATATGGATAACCATCATTTTGGTGAATGTGAAAACCACTGCGCTAGCTTATGCTGCACTGACAGCTTTGACAACCCAGAGCCCTGGCTTTGCCACCTCACAAGCTGCTCACCCGCTGGCGGCATGCAGGGATGAAAGCAAAACAGGCCGTTCTTAGCTTCTCTTAGCTCATTCTAGTCATCCTACCTTCCCTGACACCCAAAGGCCCACAGCAGCATACAAGGTTGCAAAAATATAACTGCGAGTCATAGAGAGTCCCTTGAAAATATAAGAACACAATTTGATGATTAGTTGTTTTTCTGCCCACAGGCTTCACTGTTGCCTGGCACTGCAGGCATGGCTATATCTGCCTCTGTGGGCTGAGTGAAAAGTCTAAAGAGATGTTTTTGTGTGTGCATAATTTACAAGAAATGTGCATATATTTCTAAAATGGGCATTTCATTGTACAGATCCCCCTAATTCATCCCTTTCCCCATCGCCATCACCAGTGATATAAGTAGATAGACACAGGCAGGAGTGGAGCGCCTGTTCAATTAGCTATGGAGAAGGAGATTAAAAGAAGCACTACTTCCTGAAGTCAGGGAACAGAGGAGCACTCCAGTTTGCTTTTACCATAGGAGGCAGAGCCATGCTCCCACACATGCCCCGGCCCTTCCTTTAACTCCATGACCTACCAGTTTCCATATACTCCATCAGTTTCTTGCGGTAAAGCCACCAGTTTGCCTCCCCCCATTCCATCCGCCCTACTCTGGCCCTGTCATAAGTACCTCAAAGTTGTGTTTTTTCAGCAGTTGTCAAGGTGCCACCAGTGGCCGAGTCCCTGCCTCCTCCTCTCTTTTTTTCCCCTGCCAACTATTTCTTCCTCTCAGGTCTTCCCAGACTGGAGCAGGAAGGAAGAGTAGAGGGAAGGGAAGGTGCTTGCTGAAATGTTGGAAAAGAAAGAGACAGGTTTTCAGCCGTTGGTCCAACCCATCCTGGTAGCTGTCAAAGGATTGAAACCCCTGATGAAACCACCCTGAAGGTCAACAGCCTGCCTCAGCACTGGAGCTTAGTAAGGCCTGGTCTAGGTGCTGCGTTAGCATGAGAACTGGTTAAATGTTTTTGTTTGAGGGGAAAAAGAAATTTCCTGAAAATCCTAAAATGACTCTTATAAAACTCTTTATATAAAGACAACAAAAATGAGGACATGTTATTTAAAGGGTGCTCTATCAGAAACTTGTGTTTTTAAAAAAACCCAGTTTTTAAAAATTCAAGTAGATAGTGTTCTCTTAAGCACTGGACTGACATGATGCTTACACCCCCTAGTGACAAGGGAAAGTTCTTATCCTCAGCTCTGGCCTTTCTTTCTAAAGGAACAGGATTCAGAGAGGCAAAAGGAAAGTAAAAGGAAGTTTCTTACTTAAAAAGGGACTTGTCATTTATTTTATTTCTTCAAAACTATTTACATTAAAAATTAAAATTGATGGTAGACTTTAATACATGGTATCCCCATATTTAAGTCTATCTCAATATGTTTTGTAGCTGAAGCCTAACAATCTAAGACATGAAGACACTTAACGTCGCTACACATCTTGTTACATATTTTGGCTTACGGGTTTGCTAACATGACTTATTTATATATAAATCACTGAAGAGATTGATGAGTTAATTAAAAGGGGAAAAAAATACAGTGGCTTCTAAAGAACAGGCTAGTTTTAGTCCCTAAGCCTTGACGTTGGTCCTGATTTCATTTACACCAGTTTTACACAGGTGCAATAAAAATGGATTTAATCCTGATTTACACAAGTGTAAGAGGAGAAACCAGCCCAGTGGTTTTACAGAGAAAGAGAAAAAGAAAGGTACTCCTGTTGTGTGCTGAACTTCCATTTTTGCACTTGTGTGTCTACAAAGACATGGTCACTGGAAGTTACTATACGAAGGAAGCCAAATTTTAAAAAAAATCCATGATGAATCAGGCCATATTAAAATACAGAAGTCATGCAGATTCTGTAAATCTGTGCATGGATCATTGTAAAGCTTCCAAGAGACTGGGCTGTATTTTGACAGTTTAAGATGGTACTTGGTCCTATCATGAGTGCAGGGGACTGGACTTGAGGACTTTTCATGGTCTGGGTTTAAAAAGACACTTTGTTTCTTGCCAATATTACTAGTAAACTCCAAGGTTAAATTACTGGTATGCTTTCTTCACCAGTTGAAGACAGAGTTTCTTTTCTCCTTTCCTCACTTCAGAAGAAGTAGCTATGGACTGATTCTGTATCCTTGTGTACAAGGATTTTAAAATGTTTGTCACATTCTCCTCAAGTGGCTAGTTTACATATTTGATTATAGTCTACTGTGGCTGTCAGCTATTAAAGTTATTCCATTAGTTTAAGTGGTAGGCATCTGTGCTTGGGTGCTGGCAACATATGGTTGGGGTCATTGCACTTTACAAAAGCAAACCTTCCATTGTCTTGCATAGGTAGGGCATGTAGGACCAGGTCCAATAGGTAATTGTGTGTTAAATAAGACAATCCACATGCAACAGGGACTAAAAGACAAATAATGCCTTCACATGATAAGTTCCTACAAAAAAGTTGCATGTATGCATTTGAGAGCAAAATATAGTCCTAAATATTAGTCTCTAATACAGCAGCACTTTTCATCTGCAATGTGCTTCTCTAACATTTAGGTTGAGAATGTCAAACCTGCTTAATGATTTAAAATTAATGGAAATTGGGCACCTAGATCCCTGAGGCAGCCTTGACAATCTCAGTGGTGGTGTTTGCTCAGATAGTTTAGCAGTTGCTTGAAGGATGCCATAGTGACAAGTGTTGTTATTTTGTTTTTACTTTTACAGACATTTACAGCTTGGTGCAATTCCCATCTAAGGAAAGCAGGCACCCAGATTGAGAACATTGAAGAGGACTTCAGGAATGGCCTTAAACTGATGCTTCTCTTGGAAGTCATTTCAGGTTTGTTAGAAATAAAACATCTAATGCATTTAGTAAATGTCTCCTAGATGTTGTGTAGTGCAGTTCTATTATAGCAGAAGTTAATCCTGCAGGGAGGTAAGGAACAATTCTGTTTTCCAGCTGCATGGGACAAGCAAAACTCCAGTCTGACAAGTAATGTGTTCACTGCCCATTGGAGGAGCTGCAGACCTATATTTAAAAATCGTGAGCAAATGGATGGACTGCTGCCTCTGACCTGAGGCTGAAAATAAAAAGTGGTTTCTCACCTCAGTTTCTTTGTAAATATTCTTGAGCAGTAAAGGAAACTGAGTAATTGTCCACCAGGCGCTTAGGGTGTGTGTACACTGTCAATTTAGGTCGATTTAAGGAGGCTTAAGTCGACCTAACCAAAGCCATGTCCACACTGGGCTTTTATTAAGTTGACTTAAGCATTTCCTTAAGTCGACTTAAGGAAAGCTTCAGTCGACTTAATAACACCTGGTTTTAGGTCGACTTAAGCCTTAAATTGACTCCTTAAATTGACTTAAAGCCAGTGTGGACAGGGATTAGCGCCTAAATCGACCTTATTAAGTCGACTTAAAGCATTAAGTTGACTTAATAAGGTCGACAAGGGGCTATGTCTACACTAGAAAAGTTAAGTCGACTTCGTTCAGTCTATTTAATAAGGTCGACTTTAAGTCGACTTAAAGTTGACCTTATTAAGTCGACTTAACAAACTCGACTTAACTTTTCTGGTATAGACATAGCCTTATTGCTTTGCTAAATTCCTTTTCTGCCTCTAATTTTCCAGGTACGAATCCCACTGCACACAGCTATGTCCCCCGACTGCATGTTCTGATTGGGAATTGTGTACTTGCCTAATTCCTACAGAAATAAAACAAAAACCCAAACAAATAAAAGCCCTTGAGAAAACCACATTTTGTTGGACAATGGAATTTGAGATCCTGGTTATTCTTAGACAGACCAATGAAAAATGTCTTTTTTTCTCAATCTGCCTCAGGGTGAGGTATCATCAGTAGGATACAATAAGTGAAATAGTCCCTTAAAAGAACGCAAATTTATGAAGATCCAAAAAACTGACCACAACGCATGAATGGGCTTAAAAAGTTGCAAATGAATACCTCTTAAAACAGAGGAGCTGAAAAGGGGCTCGGCTTTTCCTTACCTGCAGCGTCTGATGTTCAGGGTTCTGTGCTTCCAAGCTGATGATCTCCAAAAGCCACATTAGGACTGAAGCTGTCTGAACCCTTTGATTTTGGGTGATACCCTAAACCGCTGTTAGAGGGACATAAAACCTAAAGGACCAGTACTCAGACCTTAGAAACTAACCTTTAGTTCACCATTCCTCTCCATGTGTAGGTCATAAATTTATTTTTTTTAAACATTTTGTTTAGTTTTTAACACCTCAGTATGAATATTTCTAGCATTTCAAGGTTGTTATGAGGAAGAAGGAGAAAAATTATTCTCATTAATCACAGATGGTGGGACAAGAAGCAAAAGGCTTAAATTACAGCAAGGGAGGTTCAGCCCAGACATTAGGAAAAAATTCCTAACTGTCAGGTTCATTAAACACTAAAATAAGTTGCCTCGGCAGGTTGTGGAATCTCCTACATTGAAGGTTTTTAAGAGTAGGTTAGACAAACACCTGTCAGGGATGGTTTAATGGGGGTACTTGGTCCTGCCATGAGTGCAGGGAACTGGACTCGATGACCTGTCATGGTCCCTTCTAGTTTCTATTATTCTATGATTTCTTTTCTTTTTCTTTTACTGGGCCCAAGTTGTTCAAAAGCTGGTGCATAAAATCAAGCTCATAAATCCATATTTAGAGACCTTAATTAATGGCCTGCTCTTCAAAACTGCTGAGCACCCAACAGCTCCGATTGATTTATTTATGCAAATCAATTAAACCATCCGTTTCCTCCACCGTTCAAAGATGGGAGGCAGTCACCAACAGACTGTGTGTGATTAGCTGAGGATTCCCCTGAAAAAATGGGATGGTTAGGAGGGTAAAGGTTGGTAGAGGAAAAGGAGCATGGGAAGGAGCATTTTGAAGTCATGTTTGTGCGTGGAAGGCTTTGAATTTGTATATAGGGGATTTATTCATAAAGAGTTACTCTCTCGACCATTTGAGGAGACACAGTCATGCAGACTTTGATACTAGGCAGTGGCAGCATGGCTCTAAAATTAACCAATCTGCAGCAGAGGCAGTCTTTGGCTATTGGGGGCCCTTGACAAAGGCCCATTGTGGGGGCCCCTCTAGTCCCGTGAGAGCCCCCATAGGTTCCCAGGAGCCCCCCTCTGTGGCCCCGGATCCCCCCTACAGCCCCGACCCCAGGGGCCAGCTCCTCCTCCTGCTGCTGACTAAGGCGACGTGGCTTTTGGGGTAGGTGAAAAAGGCGATGGAGCCCTTACTGCTTGGGGCGGTAGGTGTGAGCCTGCTTTGCTTACCCCAAAAGCCGCCTCTGTTTGCCAATGATGGATGAGATTGGGATAAATCCAGAGGAGGCAGGGAAGTTCACAGAGTCATCCTGAGGTCTGGGATTTATTTGGTCCCAATTAACCACACGGATCCTCAGATTTTGCATGTTTCCCAGGATGCTCCTTTTCCCTCTTGAGCATCTCCACCAATTCTGCTGTCCAACAGCTGCTCTTCAAAAGCCATGGATTTTTGGGAGATATTACACAGACAGGCATGACATGGGTGTTTGATTTATATAATTGTCTCCCCTTGTAATCAGGCTGGAAAGGGTGATGAGCTATGAGAAAGGGCCTGTTCTCTTTCTGTTTAATATTCAACTACTCTAAGGTGGACATCAGCAGCAAAATAAACTCTGAAAAGTGTATGCATTTATATATCTCTTATGTTTGGGCAAGCATACATTTTTATTAAGGTTTTATTGCTGTCCTGGAAGATCAAAGTAAATCACTTCTTTGCTCTTTGTGGGTTTGTTCAAAGGCACTTGACTTTCTCTCAGAAAAATACTTTCCGAATAACTGTTAGGTTGTAGACAATGTACTGTATGCATTCTCTCTCAGTTCTTCTAGTCACCTGTGTGTCTGTTGGCAGGTGCATGTAGGGATAACTGTGTTCAATTTGTTATACTGCAGGGGAAAGGCTACCAAAACCAGACAGAGGAAAAATGCGCTTCCATAAAATTGCTAATGTGAACAAAGCTCTGGATTTTATTGCCAGCAAAGGAGTGAAACTGGTGTCAATTGGTGCAGAAGGTATGTGGAAACACTTGACAATGGGTCTTGGCGTCTAGGCATAAGTATCCCTAAGAAGCTAAACTGCAGAGACTGGGGGCCAAATTATCCTGGCCCTTCGTGGCCCCGGATGCATCTTGATGGCTTCTCTGCAGAGGTGGGAAGGCAAGAATTGAAAAGCTATTGAGTGCAGGCAGTTATGAGGTTATGCAAGGGATTGGTGTCTCTTGAATTTGCTTCTCTCGATGGTTAGATTTAATGACCTATAATTCCTTGGTTTCTGCCCATTCTTTTTCTTAAAAATTAGGACACCCGTTTGGTTCTTTCAGTGCCTTCTTTTATTTCAACCTGATTTTTAACAACATAATTAACTTTGGAAATCAGATAGGGTTCTAGAATGTACTTCACACAGCCTGGATCTTTGTTGATCCTTAGAGAGTATGATTTACCGAGTACTTCTTTAGATGTCATGGAGGTTGAGGCCTAGTGTTACTATGCTGACTGTGCTGGGTTAATATACTTTTAAGATAGGGTTGCTACCCATCTGGTTTTTATCTAGTCCAGGGGTCAGCAACCACAGCTGGCACGCGGGCCGAGTCTGAGCAGCATGCGGAGCCACTCAGGCTCCCCCGTTGGCTCCACAAACTGTGTGGCCAGCAGCTGCGGCACATGGCTGCGAGTCCCTGCTGGCCCCACCGCTTTGCTGGACGGCAGGAGGAGAGGGGAGCGGAGTGGAGTGGGTCACGTTGCCCCGGCCCGCCCAGAGCTGTGCCGCTGCCAGCAGGGCAGAGCCCCACAGCCATGGTCAGCAAGAGGGCAGGTTGAGTTGGCCTGGCCGGAGCCGCTGCTGCTGGCGGGCGGCCTCTGGTTCCTGGCCCCAGCTCCCACCAGCAGCTCCGGGTGGGCCAACCTGACTCGCCCTCTTGCCGGCCATGGCTGGGGCCGACTCTGCCCTGCTGGCAGCAGTGCGGCTCTAGGCGGGCCAGGGCGACGTGACCCGCTCCGCTCCCCTCCTGCCGTCCAGCAAAGGGACGGGGCCAGCAGGGGCCATCAGCCCTGCACCACCCCTGCGGATGGGATCCGGCCCCGGGGCCGGGAACCGGAGGCCGCCTGCCGGCTGATGCCGACCCAGGCCCCGGCCGTCAAGGCACCTAGTCTGGCCCCGCCCCCTTTTGGCTCCACCCCCGGCATCAGCTGAGGGTGCAGTGGGCGGGGCTGGCACAGGGGCCAGCAAAGGAGCCGATTTCTGATCTAGTCAGTCTTGTTTTTCTGTGTCTGGATGCCAGAATGGGTTGCCAGGTGTCTGGTTTTGGGGACCTGGCAATCCTAAATGGCACCCAAACCAAAGGTCTTTAAGTATGGATTTAGCCTAACTTTAAATACCCGTATTTTAAGATGTTGACCTCTGTATATAGTATTTTCCACATACGGATCTCAAAACACTTTATATACAAAAGTGGATGGATTTATCATTAAAATACCCTTGTAAGGTAAAGTATCAGCCATTTTTTACTGATGGGAAAACTGATGCATGGAAAAGTTAATTGGGCCTTAATGTAAATAAGAAGCAGGTCTGGGCTGAGGAGTCAAGAGATATGTTTTCTGTTATACCACAGGCGTCTTGTGTGATATTGGGCAAGTCACTTAACTTTGGTGCCTCAAATTCCTCATCTGTAAATTGGGAGAAAATAGTTGCAAAGCTTGATTCTTTAATGTTTGGAAAGTCTTTTAAATTCTTGTATGGAAAGTACAATAGAAGAGGGTGTATTATTATTTATTGTTTAGCTACAAAGAGGAAGATATAAATATAAAACAAGCCAAACAAATGTAGTGTTTCAGCTAGGGCTACTCTTGGCTGTAAATTATCTAATCTTGCAAAAACATTTTTGGGATGCCTTTAAATTTCCAAACTGTGAAGTCACTATCTCTGGATCATTTTCAATTTTCTGATACACTGAGCAATGAAGAGTCTGTAGTGAAGTACCTCTAACTTTGATTGAAACCAGAGGCTCAAAGGAAAGATTAAAGCATTAGTCCTGTGGAACTCCAGTGCAAAGTTTTATTTAATGTAGTTATGAGTCATCTCTATTCAGTATGTGTGATGTTTATAGCCCCCAAAATGGTCAATTTTGGTATCATTCATGGTAAACTTCTGGAGAGCGAAAGTTCTCCAGGGTTTGTACAGAGGTTGTAGCAATGCCACATGAGTTCTGAGAAGAGGGAGTGTAAATCCTGGGGAAAAATAGATGGAATCTTTAAGAGTTAAAGTGGAATTTAAAAAAAAAAAAATCTTTTAAATACTGATTATTGCACTATAAAAATAGTGAACGCTAAAGGCTTAAAACCTAGAAAGTAGATTAGTAGATCAGACACCCACAACCAATCACTACATAGTCATTTCTCAAACTGTACAGTTTATGAATTGCAATACTCCCAGGGCATGTTGATTGTCAGCCAATTAGTGTGTTTGCATAATCACTGAATCCCACATCCACAAACTTATTTAGGCTCCTGACTTCCATTGAAATCAACCTTGCTGGTTTTACCTTGGGAGTTACTTTCACAGAGCACACAGAAAGAAGGAGAAAATCTTCTGATGGAGTTGCAAATTTTGTTGTGGGTCTTGTCTAGTATTGGTTTTTTGAACCATTTCCAAACCACAAGGATAAAACTTGCCATTTGAATTATTTATGTGCACAAGTACATTGCCAGTATATATTTAGAAATGTGTGACTTAAGACCATTGATCATTACTAACAAATCAGTGCATGTGTACAAAGTACTTTAAAAAAATTCCTTATCACTTGTCCAAATAAAAATTAATTTTAATTGGACAATCAAAAGATACCTGTTCCCTATGGCCAGATTTTCAAAAGTGTGCAACAGCAAGCAGCTTTCACTGTATTCAATGGAAGCTGCTGGTTGTTGACCACTTCTGAAAATCTGACCCTACTTATGGACAATGGGCACAATTTTCAAAACTGTCTAAATATAGAAGCTGAAGTCCCTTTTCAGAAGGGACTTAGGTACTAGGGAGCCTAAGTTTTGTTGAAAAATCAATGGAACTTGGGCTCCAAAGTGCCAAAGTCACTTCTGAAAATGGGACTTACGACTCTAAGGTCTGGTCTACACTGAGGGGTTTAGGTTGCTGTAACGCTCCTTACTTCGACCTTCTACAGCCTGGGTACACAGTCAGGCTGCTGGAAGGTCGAATTAAGGGAGTTTACAAGTCGACCTTGAAACTCCACCCCTCCAAGAGGCGTAGGGTTAAAGGCGAATTTAATAAATAATTCGTCTTAACCCTAGTGTAGACCCTAGCTTCCGGCCAGGGGCTCAGCAGCCCCGGCTCCCGGAGCCTTGGGGCTGGAGCTACCCAGTGGGGGCTGCCGCCGGCGCCCAGAGCCCCGCTGCAGGAACTGGCGGGGGCTTCCAAGCCAGCAGCTCCAGCCCCGGGGCTCCGGGAGCCAGCGGCAGCCCTGGCCCAGTGTCTACACTGGGGGCCAGAAGAAGCCAGAGCAAGAGTGTCCTATGAACACTCTCCTCCGGTTTTATTATGTCGATGTAATAACATTGGCTTTAAATGGTGCCCCAGTGTAGACATGGCCTAAGTTACCTAGGCACTCAAAAATCTACCCCCATCATCCTCTCAAATTTCAAGTTTGCATCCCAGGTCATTAATACATGAGTGCTGTTAAAAACTGCAAAAATTTTAATGTTCACTTGCTGTGTATTTGAAAACAGCAATACAGATTTTGCTCAATATTTAGAGCTTGTCTTAAATAGCTATTCCTGATTAACTCCATATGTGGATGCTCTTACTCCAGAATAAGAGTGCAGAATAAGAATGTGCACCCATGGAGTTAAAATCAGGAGGAGTTAATTCTTTTAAAATTCATACACTACCGCATTACAGATTAATTTTTAAGTGTAGACAAGCTTCAGAGAAATATGATCCCACAGCCAGAGACTAGACAGAGAAAAGTCAGCCTGAAAAGAGAAAGTTTGAGAAAGTTACAATAGATTGAACAAAGCCCTTTATTATGGAAATAGTGCATTTAGCTATAAATAATTTTCAAGCCTAGTGAGTATTAAAAGAAGCATGAACTTGTTGAGAAACCAATTAGAAGAAACTGGGTGTAGGTTAAAAATTACTAAACTGGCAGTACAACAGATGTGCAGGATGAAAGTAAGAAGATACATGGCAAACTGTATTTTGTGAATTTTGGTTTCCTTTTTTTTTACCTTAGAAATTGTTGACGGCAATGTGAAAATGACTCTGGGTATGATATGGACCATCATCCTTCGCTTTGCTATTCAGGACATTTCAGTAGAAGGTAAGACTATACTCCTGATTATTTTAAGTAATTAAGGCAAAGTATGTCAACCTGAGTTGACATTGTCTTAAAATTAGCTTAAAAAGTTTATTTTAGTCAGATGATTGGATGCCTGTGTTGTGGTGCAACATCCAATTTAGAAAACAAACAAGGAGTCCTGTGGTTTGTTTGCTGAAATAGACTAACACAGCTACCCCTTTGGAACTTGTCATCCAATTTACAACACTTGTTTGTCTGTCTGAGCTTGCTGATCTGCTTGCTTTCAGAAGCAACCAATTTCAGCTATCTCATGGATATAAGCATGATAGAAGCAACATTCCTTTAAAATTGGAGAAGCTGAAATAAAACCGTTTATATGTATGGAAACAATAAACCTTGCTTAAAGGTATTTTAAAGTGAGTAGTGGGCTACAGAAGTCTTCTGTTTATTCAGCTGGTCCAGAAGTCTGGTTTTGGGGAGCCCGTCAGTCAGTTTCCCTTCACCATGATTGAGACCATGGGCCAGATTTTTAAAAGAAATTAGGGATCTAGTAACCTAGCTAGGTTACAGCAACCCCCTGAACTGCCCGATAGGCTGCAGGGCTGCAACTGTGGTGAGAATTGTGCAGTGTTGTGTGCTGTCACCCTGCCCCTGAAACACCCCTTCCTGCCCCAGACATAACCCAGGCACTCCCTTTACGGGATGAATTGCTGAGAGAGCAGACTTATGGCTATTTAACAGTGTCTGCACAGCGGGGATCCTCCCCCAGCTAGATATCAGACTGGCATGGCGCCCTTACAACACTGGCCTTTTTATGTTATGTAAAGGAATCAGAATGGATTTGAGCTATTAGCCATGATTTTTAAGTTGCTAGTGTTTTTTATAGGCAAACTATCCCAAAGCACAAAAAATAATAATTAAAATACTACTTCGGTCACTTGGTATACCTTCACTTTTTGTTTAGAGAACTTGCTTGTTCTCTCTGAGGCATGTAAACATGATGCTGCCGCTGCCAGAAAATAGATTCAGGGGAAACCTAGGGTGATATCCTGGCTGCATGGTAGACAATGGCAATTTTGTCATTGACTCCACCTCAGGTTCTTCACTACTTCAGTTTGGGGCCACAGTTTCCCATTTACATTCTGTGTTTCCATAAGTGATTACAAGCATAATCCATGATGCTGAACATTTACTCCTGTGTGTTTTTTAAAACACTCCCCTCACAAACATTGTTTCCATCTACCCCCCTTTGCTCTCTCCATACATTAAGCCCTAGTTTAATGTTCATCTCCTCACACAGTTTTGCTAGCCCTCTGAGTTAGCCCTCTGTATCTTACCACTTCTCCACCTCTTTGCACATCTGATCTGAGCACATTTGTTTTCCTCCTACCTCTTGCTTTAGTGTTTGTTTTGTTTCCATTCGGTAATTGTATTCACCACTGGAAAATGTCTTGCAATTTGTCTGTACATTTTCACATGTTGTCTGTACTGAATTGCTGGGGAAATGTCTCTACTTAAATCAGTTTTCAAAGTGTTGCTGACAATTCTAGAATCTAATCTCTACTTTCCAGAGAAAGCAAACAATTTAGGCAGTCGTAGTGCAAGCTTCTCACACTGTCCTGCCAGTGTTTCAAGACAGACCTTGAGGAACAACCTCCAGGGTTGAGAGAAATTTCAGTCTCCAGGGTCTATTCAGTCCTTGGCTGATGTGTTGCGACTGCCAACAAGGGAGCCAGACTGCCATTTGTGGTGACCTAGACAGCTGCCCATAGGGAAAATGACTGAGACCATCAACATATATCATGCAGATGGTAACGAGTTCCAGGTTGTGAATGTTATTTAAAATAATAGGTAGTTGCTACCTGAGTTCCCTTTCATTCTTTCTTTTTCTCCATGATGTCCTCTACAGAGACTTCGGCCAAAGAAGGTCTGCTGCTGTGGTGTCAAAGGAAAACTGCTCCTTACAGAAATGTGAACATTCAGAACTTCCATCTCAGGTAAGATCCAATTATTTCAAGAGATAAATACAAGTGTTTTGCATCAGATTCTGCCCCGGGTTGCATATGTGTAACTAAGTGCATAATTTGGCCCTTAATGTTTACATTGGTGTATACTGGCTCATTCACCGTATGAGGAAAAAGATCATCAGCAGAACCCTGACATAAATTCAGGGTTGTATTCAAAGTATAGGCTATCCTTTCTTATTTTACAGAGTATGTCCCAGATAGTTTTATTATTGCATGCTGTATCTTTGGTTAGGGGAAATGATTTTTCTTAAAATAATTTTATGCTTATTTTGGCTGATAGAAGGGTTTAAGAACATCTTTAAATGGGTATTGTCTTTGCTTGTACATTTTGAAGACTGATTAAGAGATGCTCTCAAAGCATTTAGTATCATTAAAAAGTAGAAGTAGAAGGCCCCAGTCTTACAAGTAGTTCTACACAAGTTGAAACTTGTGCCACTGGAGAGGCCTATTGGTCCATTAGAATGGAGTATTTTGCAGGATTAGGGCCTATATTGGTAAATTAGTTCTGATGTGATCTCTAAATGGATGTTAGTGATGGCTCCATTGTTATCTCCAGAATGATTGTTATAGGGTCTGATCCTGAGAGGCATGAACATTTGAAACTTGCACTGACCACAGGGGGAAGTATAAGTGCTCAGCAACATTCAGGATGAGATCTATAATTTGTATAAAATATTTAAATAAATTAAAGGGTTTTTTTCCTATTGCTGCTGTCTGGTCCATTGAGAAAAGCCCAGTTGTGGTATTATTAATTGCATGATATAAGTGACATTGGAAAATGTCTCTTGGGATGGGCAGATTCTTTTGGCCAAGTCTTGAGGGGTTCATTCCTCCCTTGATATGCATGTGACCATACATATAATTGAGGATTATGTGCATGCATGAAAGTAGAACCTATATCTTCTTTTGTACTGGAGCATCACAAAAGCTAAACAGTTCAACTCAGGACTCATTTTACATAATGTACGCTGTGTAAAGCCCACTGTTAGACAATCAGAAATGTATGGATTAAAGAAGAGTGAGTCCACAAGATACTAACAGAGAACCATACAGTGAGGGTTGACCCATGAGGATTAATTATTTGGATGCAACATGAGACTTCATGGATGTAGCAAACCTTAAGTGAGAGTCAAACTGTCAGTTGTAATGAATGATGGTATTAACTTTCCCATTCTGTTTTCTTTTGTTTGTTGTAAAGCTGGAAAGACGGCCTTGCTCTCTGTGCACTTATCCACAGACACCGTCCTGATCTTATTGACTACTCCAAGCTAAATAAGGTCATCAGTCTGGGTGATGCAGCATGCTGATCTGGTTCATTTCCTGTTTGCTTAGCATGTTTCTGTAAGGATGAGCTGAGAAATGCTTACTATCTCTGACTGGCTTTTCAGGCTCCTGCCAAAACTGATTCTGAGGAGCAGGATCCTCCCACACCTCACCATCCTCAGTCCACTTCAGCAGCTAAGGTCACATACGCTGGCCAGATTTTCTACTGCATTGCACCTTATGAACTCACTTATACCAATGCAGAGTGGGTGTAAAATGCTAATAAAACAGAATTCTCCTCTCATGCTGGTAGTCGTGTTTTACACCCACTTTGCTCTGGTGTGTATGTAAGTACAAAGAGAATCAGGTTCATGGTAATGACTAAAGATAAAATTCTGTAGAGCAAATTCTGCTCTTGGGAATGTAGAAAATAAGAAGACTTACAAATCAAAGTTGACCAAACACTATTCATTTCTTGTTGCTTGTTTCTATCAGAATTCCACCAGCATCCCCTGAAAGCATAAACATAATAGTGCCCTAACATCACTGGGTTACAGAACAAGGGGAGAATATTATTTTCACAGTGGGGCTGATCATAGCAGAATAGAGGGGGGGCATATGGAGCCTGGTGGGGCTGCTGTCGAAATTGGTGACTTTACTGGTTCAGAAAGTCTTTAAAAGAAAAGAAAGTAAAAATCTCAGGTATTAGGGTCATTAATAACTATTTTAGGGGGCGTGAGGATGAGGAGTAAGCACTTTTCTCAGATTTGTCATATTAACAGATGAACAATCCTAGAAAAGGAGAGGAATACAGTAGTTTCATTTCAGTGTGTGGGGATTTGCAGTCATACTTTCTTGTGCTCTGAAATGAGAATATATCTAGAAGTCTCCTCTACTGCCAGCCAGGGAGAAGACCTCACAGGCATGTTGACAGTACAATAAAAGACTCACGGCATGGCTGTGGCTGGCCCAACTCAATTGGGTCAGCCTGCCAGGCTAAAAGTTGCGCTGTAGACATTTGGGCTCGGATTTGGTCTGGGGGAAGATGGGAGGGAAGGAAGGGTTGGATCCAAGATCCTGGACTCCAGCCTGAGCCCAAATAGCTACACAACAATTTTAGCACCGCAGTCCAAGCCCAAGTCAGTTGTCCTAGACCCTGAGACTTGGTGCTGCAGGTTTTTTATTGCAGTATAAATGTACCCCATCACTATCTTAATATGCTGGATGCTACTATATACTTCTCATTTTTGAAAGAGCCTGTTAAATCCTAGATTGGATTCTTCATTCCCTGCTCCACATAATAATAGATTCTACAAAGGAATGGACAATTATAGAAAAGCTTTGAAGAAAAAAGAACTAAAATGAAATGATTTTAAAAGCTAGTTTTGTTTTTTAAATATTAAAAAGTTATTCTGGGGCTTGCGAGGTGCATAATAATGAACAGTCAGTCAGTTCATATTGCTAATTTAAACTCAGAAGGTATTAATCTGCACACTAAAGCCTTTGGAAAATATTTAAATTTGAGCTCAGTCCTGCTCTTACTTAGGAGGAGCAGGATTTGGCACTTCATCTTATTTATGCTTAATGATTTTCAACAGCTGTTTTTGTTCTTGACCCGGCTCCTAAAACAATTCTATCCCAACTGCAAATCTAAACTGAAGTGTCAAAATAATGAGCCAACCAGCCAGCACCAGGCTGGTCTTCAGTTTTCTGCATATACCTTTTTGTGCACAAACATTCCCGCTAGCTAAACAGACAACCTATTTGTGTATTAAAAGGTACTTCAGGCAAAACAGATGCTAACTTTCTGAAAGGCCTGCTGAAATTGTGGCCCACATTGTACAAAACTTCCAGAGTAAAACCATCTTGTTTATGTGTGGTGGGAAGAGAGAACAGGACTCAATACAAATATGCCTTGATGAGATACTACTAGTTATTTAGAGATTTCCAAAATGAAAATGGTTCAGATTTCAAACTGTGATTTTGTTGCATTGTTTAAATTGCAGCAAGATTCGATACTGTTTCCTGTGCTTGCGTTGTTTGACTGGCTACTTGTTTTGGGTGTATTAACAACTGTCTTGGTTCCCCTTTTGTTATAATATCTGTTTCTCCTGCACGCTTTCTTTTCTTTTCTTATCTATGTCTCTTGTGTGGACTTGTTGTGGCTGGAAGGAGGGCCTTGCTTTTAGTGCCCTTATCCATAGACATAGACCTGATCTTCTTGACTATGACAAATTAGATGAGGTATTTCTGTGGCCTTGTAGCTTTATTGTAAGGAATGGGTAAAGAATGTCCCCCAGCTTCTCAAGATTCACTATCGTTTTAAAGTGTAGAAAATAGGTTTAAACAGGGGTTTTTTATGCTTATTAGTGATTAGTTATTAGTATGCTTATTAGCAATAGTATAGCTTATAGTAAGAATAGGCCCAAGTCTGAACCAATCTTCAAAGGTTCCAACATAACAACTCACCTGGACCTATGCCAAGAACTCAGGCGTTACTCTGAAAAATTAATTGAAATTATTTTAAATTTAATTGTCTGGCAGCAACTAGTTTCAAAAGCTGCTTCCCAAAGACATATTTGCAATCATTTACTGCTCAGAAGAGCTTGAACTTCCCTTTTTCCTTGACGAGAACCAGCTCAGCCTGGACTTCCCTTTTTCCTTGACGAGAACTAATTCAAGAATTTTGCAACCAACTTACTGGGAAGCTCATGAGCCCCCTGCATAATTAGCTCGTGAGTTCCCAGCAAAAAGGTGCAATAAAAAACCGCTAGGACAAAGCAGGAGGGGTGCGAGGGGGCTTTAGACCCCATAAATAGCAGCCCCAAAGACGGCAAAGACAGGCGGGTAAGGGCACGGCAGAGCTAAGACGCCCCAAGGTCTCGGCCTTGAAAGCAAGTGAGTTCTGTCTGTAGCCAAACCACGATAGAGTTAAGGCGCAAGTGAACTCTATCCGTGGTCAGAGAAAGGTCAGGACCCATTCCCCATGAATGAGGAGCTGACACGTCGGTAAGAAGCCGTCAGAGAAGGGTCAGAGCCCATTCCTTGTGAGTGATGAAGCTGACACGTCGGTCAGGAGTTCGGTGAGTATTAAGAAACTGCAACAGGCCTCGTTGAAGGCTGGTTCAAAGTAGCTACAGGTATATGGAACAGTAACTGAAGTTCTTAGCACCCCAAGTCCTGGTGTAAGGGCTAAAGTAGTTTAGCACCCTGGTCCCCGAGAGTAAGGGGGGATAGGTATAAGGTTAGGGACCAAGTAGTTTAGCACCCCAGCCTGGGAGTACAGGTAGGTCAGACTGCAATCCCCTTTAAAGGTAGGGGCAATAGCAGTGAAATAAGGATAGCTTTAGCAATTAAACCTTCAATGCGCATTTACTTTTGTCATTAAGACCTGCTGCAGCATAATAGTGAAACAGTGCACCTTTACAATCATATGATTATTGAATTAATACCTTTATTGAAACTTGCTTAATTAATATCTTGCAAAGGGCACTTAAGACCCATTATAAGCATGCTGATCGAAAATAAAAACCTTTTATTCATAATTCTGCTGATTCGTTTGATATTTCCCCTGTTGCTATTAACTCCCTGTGCCCCTCTCTCGTCCTTCATATTCCCCCTATGGGAACAACATCTAGTCCCCTTAATGTTTATCTGGGTTACCGGCTGGATCGGTTCAATCCTCTATTGTTTTTTCCTCCTGACCTCTGATGAAACTACAAAGGCCTCCACTCAGTCACCGGATAAAAATAGGGCTATTATCCCTATGGCCAAAAGAACCCTCGTCCAACCATACCCTCTGATGAGTAACACCCCAGAGGTGGACGTTAAACAATGTTTGGAAAAGAAATCTTCTCCCAACTCTTCATTGAGCTTTCATCAATCATTAATTTAACACCAAACATACAAATTGGGGATGTCCATTACCTATATGCAAAGTTTCTTAAATTAGTCAATAGGTTTCACTTCACTTAATTTAGTTCTTATAGTTTTTGTACATGTCATTATCTCATGTCATATGCATGATGCTATGCGCACACGCATACACACATACACGCACGCGTGCGCATATTTAAAATGCGGCCAATATTTAAAACCTACTAAATTTTATCTGTGGAGATCTATATTTATCTAGATCTCCACAGATAAAGTTTAGTAGGTGTTAAATATTGGCTGTATTTTAAATGCCATTAAAATGAAATGATGCAGCTGGTATAAATGCCTAAATAAAAACCACTTGATGGTAAAGTTAGAAAATACAGCTATTGTGTATAATAATATACAAATGAACTAGAATCTTTAGGCCAGGCAAATGCAAAGTGTTCTTCATAACAAAATGTACTGAACATATTGCTTTGAAAATTGACTGATTGGTATGATATATTTGCTTGAAAGAGGTGCCATTGGGGACATTGCAATACTTATGTTCTGGAAACATGCATAATATTCAGAAAATTGAATTCTTTATAAGCAATAGATGTGTGAATTACAAACTTGCAATAGTCACTGTCAGTTAAATCTTACAATTTGCACTGCTTTAACAAAAACCAAGCCCATTTAGACATCAAGAACCTTCTCTAGGAAAACAAAACTATTCCAATGTGAGACCCAGATGCTGCCAACAAGGAACAGTTCTATCTACTGGGAGAACCTGTATCTCTTCTAAAGAAACAAACAGAGTCCTGTGGCACTTTTAAAGACTAACGGATTTATTTATCGCATGAGCTTTCGTGGGAGAAAATCCCACTTCGTCAGATGCTTTGAAGTGGGATTTTCTCCCACAAAAGCTCATGTGATAAATAAATCTATTAGTCTTTAAAAGTGCCACAGGACTCTGATTCTCTGCGATAGACTAACATGGCTACCTCTCTGGAACTCTTCTAAAGAGAAGGTTGTCCCCCAGTAATAGTATTTTCAGGAACCAAGGCCTTTCACAAAGAGTGTTTCAGCCTAATTTGAAACACTGAGGGTATGTCTACACTGCCAAGAAAAACCAACTCAGCTGAATCACAGAGGCTAGGTCAATTGACTCAGGTTCACAAGGCTCTGGTAGCAGGCTACAAATAGCAATGGAGACATTTCTTCTTGGACTGGACCCAGGGCTCTGAAAACTGGTGATGGGGTGTGGGTCTCAGAGTCCAGGCTCTAGCCCTATTGGAACATCTTTAGCTTTGCAATCCAAACCCCTTTAGCCCAGGCCAAGTAACCCAATCTGTAAGACTCAATGACACAGGTTTTTCTTTGCAATGTAGACATACTCTCAGACTCATATGAGCTATCAAGGCAGCCTACGGAGCATCTCTCCATAAATTTGAGATGCTAAGCTCAACAGTGAATATCACCTATCTTGTGAGACATTGACCGTATGCTTCTGATTTGAGATTCACTGGTTCCCTGTACTTTTTCTTTAGAAAACAAAAAGGAAACCAGTGGCTTTATCAATGGGAGCTGTGGGATCTCAGCACCTCTGAAAGCTATGTTATATGTACATGCACAATAAAAATAAGTCCCATCCAAAACAAGATTGAAAGGTGTTTCTCATTCTGTCACAGGACTCCTTGTTTGTCATTCTGAACAGTATCTTAGATTTCAGTGGGGTTCCTGTGCCTAAAGCAGCTTCGCTGTGCATTTCTGAGACTAGCTTTCTGTGGTTGCTTATCATTATATGTGAGCTTGACCTCTAGTCAGCCTATGAGCCAGAGTTCAGGTCTCTCTGATATCCTGCATATATGTTGGATTTTCATCATAGCATGTGTGCCCATCAAATACATAATGTTTGGGCATCCCCAGCCTAATGATACCTCATAGCTTATTAATGTTTTCTATTAACAAGATAGAAACAGATTTCATATATTTGTGTGTATATATATAATAGCCACATGTACACACGAACATATATAATATATTTATGAACTCAGCATTTTCGGAAAACACTAATTATGACTCATTTCCAGTAGGGAAAATCTACTTCTTTGAATCAAGTAGAATAACCTTCAGTATACATACTGTACCATTCTTGCTTTGAGAAAAAACTTCTGGCGTTTAACTGGTTCTAATTTTTGCTTTCATGCAGGATGACCCTCTAAAGAATATTAACCTTGCAATGGAAATTGCAGAAAAACATTTGGATATCCCTAAGATGCTGGATGCAGAAGGTGGGATCTATTATTTGTTATGTAGTGTGAATAAGAAGTAGGTAGTAAAACTTCTCTCACCTTGTACTTAACAAATTTTCAATATTGTTTATACACGGTTCATCAAAATGATGCCTCTTTCCGACAATTACTTTTCAAATTCTCTCTCTTCTTCTTTCTTGTGTACTGAAGCATTTCACACTTTTCTGTATTGTTAATTATAATTATTTATTATTTGTATTGAAGTATCACTGAAGACCCCTGTCATAGCTCAGGACCTTGCTAGAAGCTATACAAACAATACAAAAAGCTTAAAATTTAAATGAGCTTTTGTTGGAGAAAATCCCGAAGTGGGATTTTTCTCCCACGAAAGCTCATGCGATACATATATTTGTTAGTCTTTAAAAGTGCCACAGGACTCCTTGTTTGTTTGGCTAGACTAACACGGCTGCCCCTTTGGAACTTTAATATGTAAATATAACACAAGATGGTGCATAGATGTGAGTAGTTTAAAAACACATTAACATTTTACACTATTGAAATCAAGCCTTTAAAAAGAGAATTATAGTTAATATAGTCCTTCCCAAATATATAGCAGCTATAGCTGGTAGCAAGACTTCCAGCTTCAGCTGGAAGCTGGAACTGAGGAAATTAGTGTGCGTGTCTTTTTTAAAAAAATTGTATTTGTATTCTTTCCTAATGATCAGTTTTAATGAGTAGTCCTATATTTGATCCCTTTAAAAAGCCTTCAGAGTCTTTCTGTAAATAATATTAACATGATGTTAAAGTATCTTTTGGAACTAACCAGTCTTATACGCTGTTACTCACAGCAAGAAAGTAAAGCAGGGGAGGCAGAAGATATGGACATTGTGTTAACATGTTTCACATGTACTTCTATATCCATAAGTTACTAGGCCAAATTCTACTTCCATGCACATATGGCTAACTCTAGAATAACTCCAAAGGGGTAGCCGTGTTAGTCTATTGTAGAAAGATAACAGAGTCCTGTGGCACTTTTAAAGACCAACAGATTTATTTATCGCATGAGCTTTCGTGGGAGAAAATCGAAGTGGGATTTTTCTCCCACGAAAGCTCATGCGATAAATAAATCTGTTAGTCTTTAAAAGTGCCACAGGACTCTGTTGTCTTTCTAGAATAACTGTAGTGATTTAAATGAGGCTACTCTGGATTTTCATAAGAATAAATGACAGCCAAATTGAGGTCTGTATCTGCCAGTCTTCCCAGCAGCTGTTGAAAATTTGGTCTCCTATAAGGCAACATAATATAGCAGTGGCATTTCTGTACATCCTAGGTATTCAGATATTTTTAACATTCCAAGTAGAGCAATTGATAATTTGTTCATTTATTGATTCCTAAAATCTGATCAGCATTGGTATGAGTAAATGAAAGTAAGCTGAACGACCTTGGGTTTTGGCGTTTTTAAAAAAAATACTTGCAGCATTTGAGGTGGAATCATCATCAGATGGAATTATATTGCTTTTAGAATGTCTGAGCAGTTAATATTCTTCTGTCTACACAGATGTAGTAAACACTGCCAGCCCAGATGAAAAAGCCATTATGACTTATGTTTCCTGTTACTACCATGCATTTGCGGGTGCTCAGAAGGTGAGGTTGTAAAAGACGGATCAGATCTCACCCTTCACCTTCTGTGGGGTTTCTCTCAGCGGCTTTTCCTCTTCTGATCTTTTCCTCACTAGTTACTAGGGAGGCATCCTAGAGCTGAGCAAGACCTCATTTTCTGTTGCCTAATTTTCTCTGATTGCTCCTGTCGCTCTATAGCCAATAGAAGTTTAGCCACTATTTTTCTGTCTTATCATTCTGTATCTTTACTAATAATATCCAGTAGGATCTTAACATTTGATAGCAGACATATTTCCCTCTATTTGAAACCTCTGTGCATTTACTTGGAACAACTTTAAAAGAGCAAGATGAAAATAAATTTACAGGGAAAAAAGAGATCACAAGAGCAGTCATATCATCTCCACCGCCCACTTGCACCACTGGATATTATTCATGCCATAGGTGTCAAAAACATAGCAGGGGCTCAGAAAATACACCACTTTTATACTTTCAGGATTGTTGGTTTTTTATGTAAGCATGTTAACAGAGGTACAATGCACAGCAACATAAGGCAGTTATTATATGTGATGCAGGCACAAAATCATATACAGACATCTAAGTAGAAATTAGAATTGTATCTTAGCAAATGGAAGCACAAAATAAATAAAGATAAACTCAAGATTGGACAAAATTCAAATGTCACTAATAGGAACAAGCTCATCCTAGGAATACTGATATACAGTATTAAAAAGCCAACAGACACATATGCGAACTTGAGCCATTCTTCTCTAGTGTGGTTCTTCCCAGGTCAAAAGAGCTAAAATTCAGTGAGTTATGTAGCCTGTCTTTTAAATATCTTGGGTGACGGGACAGATTTCAAATGGTTAAATGTGAGCCTGATCCTACAGCTTTACTGTTGTGAAAATCCTTATGCATGCTACTGGTCTCCTGTGAATAACAGTGAATGAATTAGGGTGCAAGATCCAGCCCTCTGCAAAGAAAAAGAATTCCACCTCATTGGCTGCAAGACCTCAATCTGAGTATGTGTAGTAATTTTTTTTCCCTGTCAGCACCAATAAGTCTCTCGCACGATATATTTCAGCTTTGTCTCCAGAGTACAGAGCTGTGGGCAAACACCTGCCTAGCATACAGAAAACAAGGCAGGGTAACAACAATTTTGTGCTTCTCCTGTTTTCTCCTTCTTGATTTTTGTTTTGTTTTCTTTCTTTCCTCTCCTCCATCCTTCCCTTTTGTAGATATTGTGAATACTCCCAAACCCGATGAAAGAGCTATCATGACTTATGTTTCCTGCTTCTACCATGCTTTTGCTGGAGCAGAGCAGGTATTAATTAATGGCACCTTCAAGTTGCTATGTTTTTTGGTCGATTGTTTCACAGTTCCATGAGATTTTTTCACCTGAGTTTAGATCTGAATTAATATTCATGGGTATTGTTTGAGTGTGAATGCTAGTTTTTTTAACCAACTGCTGATCCTGATTCAGTTCAAAGTCACGACTAATAGGTTAAAAGATCATACTAGAAATCTAACACCATAATCTGAACAATAATTTAAATCTCTTTCAAAGTAAAGATTTATTAAATAACCCTAACATTAGTGTTAAGCTACCTCCTATATACCAAGGCTTTAATGTTTAACAGAATGAATTCTGTGTGGATTTATACTCTATGCAGCATTTTGTAGATAATGGAGACTTTTATAGGGAGTCTCATTGCAGAATTTGTCCCAATAACTCTGAGAAGCACAAATTTACATGAGAATCATGAGCACTAACCAATAATAAGAAATGTAATTTTTATTTTCAGCAGTCACACACAAAATCTGAGTGATCCAAATCTGCTTCTGAATGTGATAACAGAGATGTCCTGTTTTTCTGTATTTTACAGGCTGAGACTGCAGCTAACAGGATATGTAAAGTGCTTGCTGTGAATCAAGAAAATGAAAAGATGATGGAAGAATATGAAAGGCTAGCAAGTGAGGTAAAGGCAGCTAGCAAGTGAGGGTCATAGAACACAGATGATAAATTCAGTGCAACTCTGCCACATACTTCCTGTGTATTCTGAGGCAAGCCGCTCAGTTTTCCATTTGGAAAAGGGGAATAATGATCCTTTCCTGTCTTACCAGATAAATTCATTAATAGTGTGAGGCTCTCAGATACTGCAGTGAAATTACCTACCTACAAAGAGAAATAGATTAAAACTGTGTCCTGAATTTGGAACACTAACTTTATCAGATAAATCACAGTAACCTTTATGTTTGTTAACTGAATTAATGTTATATTTTGTCTTTCCTATATCTTCTACTGATAAGATTATAATGGGCTCTTCCCCTAAGATTTCCTCTTTTAAAACTACACCTGATATTAGTTAAGTTTCTGGATGTATTGTAGAGATTCTGGGTCAGATCATATAGTCCTTTCTCTGCAAATGGGAAATTTTGTCTAAGTAACAACAGCAGGGTTTGGCCTTCCACTGGTGATGCACAGCTTGCAATGGTACACGGAGTTCCCTAGAGACCAGATAGCTATGTGGAGAAATGTGCTATATTGGTATTAACAAATTTTTGTATGTAGTTTTGTAAGTACCGAGTCACATATTTGGTGTCTGCTCTCCTTTCCTCAGCCTTGATAACTCAAGTTGCTAAGGATAAGATTTTTAAAAGTAGCTGGTGATTTTGGATAACTCAGGTTTTGGGTATCCAGTCTGATATGCCTTAAATGGACCTGATTTTCAGAAAGCCAGTTGCTCAATCCTTTCAGAAAATCAGGGTCCTTGAAGCGTCTCAAGTGAGGCATAAATGGAGGTGCCCAAAATTACTAGTCACTTTTGAAACTCTTGTGCTTAGCTGTTAGTAAGTCATTGACTATGGCAATGACAATCGTGTTGAAGGCAAAACACTGGAGCCTGTACATTCATGGTTATTGGTTTCTTTTTTGGTTCCGTTTTCCATTGCTTTGGGTTTTAATTGTTTGTGTCTGGGTGTGATAGCTTTTAGAATGGATTCGTCGCACAATCCCCTGGCTGGAAGATAAGACACCCGAGAAAACAATGCAGGCCATGCTGAAGAAACTAGAGGACTTCCGAGATTACCGCCGCAAGCACAAGCCTCCCAAAGTCCAGGAAAAATGTCAGCTGGAGATCAATTTCAACACCTTGCAGACAAAACTTAGGATAAGCAATAGGCCAGCTTTCATGCCATCAGAGGGGAAAATGGTTTCAGTAAGTAAAACATAGGCCCACATTCTTTTCTCCTTTCTCCTGAAACGCTCAGTAACATCTAAATCGACGGGACTGAATTTACTATTCTAAACCATCTTCACTAACTTCAGTTTGCAACATCTAGTCCTCGAGTAGGTGTAGTGCTAAATGAACAATACTTATTTTATTCAGTACTTTATTCTAGGACCATTTCTCCCTATCCATGGTCCTGCCTCTTTTCAAGGACATTTCAACCTTAGTAATTCCACTCCTGCCATGAAGGTGAGAGACAAATCCTCCATTTGGAGCATGATCAGTACTGCTCCATTGAAGGAGCCAAATTGTGTGATTCTGTCTGAAGCAAAGCTATTGTTGATTTCATTTGGAGTCACTTCAAGTCAGAACCACAGAATTGGTCCAGTGATAGCCTCTGGCACAGCATCAGTACCTTTTTCAGCTGCAGATTTCAGTAGATTGTTTTTAATTGAACTGAACTTTGTGGTATAGGGAGACAAGAGTTCCTCTAAATTAACTCTCAGCTCTTGATAAGAGTGTTTGGGTCGGGAGCTTCAAGTTTTATATGTTGAACATAGCCAACAAATGTCTATACTTTGCAGTAGTCTTGATTTTAGATTGCTTTATAAACAGGCAGTACTGTTAGCTGAAAAATATGCCTGGTTCTCAAAAAATCAGAGACTGACACTACTGGCTATAAGTGGTGCTTTAGTGGACATAAAAACTGAATATATTCTGCCTACACCATGCAACAGGAATCAAGTATTTATTTATTTATTTATTTATCTGTCACCCATGGCTTAAGTGCATATTGGATTCCTTTTGATAATAGCAGTTTCATCACTGTCAGATTCTAAGACCAAAACATTTTTATTTTGATAAAACAAAAACAGTACAATTTGTGGATATTATAAATAACGCTCAGTGAAATGACAGGATATAAAATACATGTGGAGGCATTGAACAGATAACTGTTCATGCAAAGCCTTTGCGTGGACAATAACATTTTGTACACATTGTTTCCAGTTTGCACTCCCACATATTTTGTCTGTAGTTTACATGCCCTATTCTGAAAAATTTGTACTTAAATTTCCATTTTTGGAGGAAGATCATAAAGTCTGGTAGAGTTCACAGATTTGGGCAAAGTTATAAGAGATACAGGATAAAGATTAAAATCTCATCCCTCATTCATCCCCAAACTTCTCATAGGATATTGCTGGTGCATGGCAGAGACTTGAACAAGCTGAGAAAGGCTATGAGGAATGGTTGCTGAATGAAATACGAAGACTGGAACGACTTGAACACCTGGCAGAGAAATTTAGACAGAAGGCTTCTACTCATGAAAGCTGGGCATATGGTAAGCAGATCTTGCTTAACATGTTTCAGATAAATCTACCCATTTATCAGTACTGGGTTTTTATAAGCCAAAAATAGAGTGGTTGAATAATTTTGACAGTTGTACGAACCTAAAACTAACAATGACTCCAGAACTTTTCTAGCCTTGTCTCCATATACTCATCATCCTAACTTTTTGGCCCCAAAGTTTGAGATTTATCATTTAATTACATTGACTTACGGATTAATAGAAAAATAAATTCAAATTCCTATTACCAGGTTTGAAGAGCTACAGAATGATGTCACACTCCTGGTTTAATGTATTATCCAACACTTTTGTGAAGATTTCATCATGGTTTCATTTGCATATTCAGGACTTGTAACCAGCCAGTCAGGACTTCATTAAGTCTAAGAAAGAGTCTAGGTAAAAGGCAGAAAATAGCTGCATGTGATTTATGGAACAGCAGCAAAGACAAAAGCACCCTTCTGTTTTAAGGAGAAAATATAAATACAACCAGGATTTGTTTTAGTCAGAGTCTCAAAAGTAAAGTTACATTAAACTGTGGCTTTCTTTAGCCAAGTTTAGCTTATCTCCCCAGAATTTCAGGGAAAATATGGGAGTGAAAAACCTGACTTCCTTTGATGTGAACAGTGAAATGAGGACAGAGACTTGGAATTAAGCTGTAGGCCACAGCTTTTGTTAAACTCTAGCCCAGGGGAGTGGCACTACCCTCCTGTCACCCATCCTCTCATGTATGAGGTATTTGATTGGTATCAATCCCAGGGTTACAGAACTCTTTACTGTATAACATGAAGTAAGCTGCCAAAATGGACCTGGAAAAGGAGCCACATTCCAAGATAAATACTAGGAATTGGGGAATGCTGGCCAATCAGCACCCTTCCTCCCCACCCCCTCAAACTGGCTAAGAAGGGTCAGAGACTCCCAGAGAGGAGGAGCTACTTGGTGTGCCTCAGTTAGCGTCCCCTCCCTTCCTGCTGCTGGGATTGTTCCTTCACTGCCAGCCCCGTCAAGTTCCCTCACTCACTGAGCTGGGGAGGTGGCATTTTCTGCTCTAATCCTCTTTCTGAAGGTCACACATGCAGCCAAAATGTTGCTCTGAGAATAGTTATTTTGCACATTTTAATTCTCCTCTTTTGCAATTTGTCTTTTAATAGAGACCCAGTTTTAAAACCCAAGCCTCTGTTTAAAAGCTAACTTGAAGACTTTTTTCTTGATTAAGTGTTAAGTTCTTTGTGAAGAGTGACTGGATTTGTTTGCATTTTTTTGGGCCATCATGAGGATGTTTGTGAATGGCGTTAGGTTAATGAAATGATAGTTGGCTCAATTGTTCCCCAGGTCTGATCTCTAGTAAGCTCAGGGGAGGAGGGCACCATCTGAGAGGTGGTTACACTTCCCCATTTCAGTGCTACTGGTCTCTTTCTGGACTTCACCACAGTAGAGAATGGATGTAATATAGCTCTACTTCACCATGTTCATAGCTTGCTCACACTAGGACCCTCCTTCTCTCACCATAGTTCTTCTGCTGGTCAGTAGCGCATGCTACTGATGATCACATACTGTAGCTCTGACACAGGGAAAATTACACAAAACGGATACAGGAGACTATAGAGGAAGTGAAATAAAGGTTTCCTTTGGCCTTAAAATCTATGAACTATTATGTGGTGACCTGAGGCTGAAGCAGCTGTCTGTGAATTCACAGTTATCTGTCCTAATGGTAAGAGCCTATCCTATGTCTTACATCCATCCCTGCATTTATTTTCCTCTCATTCTGTAAGTTCCCCATCTTCAAAGCATCTGACAAAGTGGGATTTTCTCCCATGAAAGCTCATGCAATAAATAAATTTGTTAGTCTTTAAAAATGCCACCAGACTCCTTGTTTGTCCTAATGGTAAGAGTTACTGATGAGTGATGGGTAGTCTTTCAGTTTCAGATTTTATTTGCTAGCTTTCGCAGCCTTTGGTAAGTTGGGATAGGGTCATAATAAGGATTTTGCATTTTCTTTTTGAAAACCAACACTGCTTGAAAAGGCTGCCACAGATCTCAGACTTTTGTGAAAGTTTAGGATAGAGGCCAATGCCAATAATGCATTGAAGGCAGAATTTCCAAGAGAATAATGTACCATTAACATAACTGAAGTTGAACACAGTGGCCTGCAGCTGGCTATATAAGCAGGGTCTGCACAGAAATGTTTTGCCAGTATAGCTCTGCCAGCAAACCCTCCCAGTGTACACATGGCTTACGCTGGCATAACACCCAAAGAACATTTATGCTGATATAACTGTGTGTGTATTATGGCTGCTGTTAGTATAGAGAAGTCACAACCCCCCCCCCCCAAAACAGAGCTATATTGGCAAAGATTTTGAGAGTAGGTCAGGTCTGTACTTAGGTTTTGTGATGGCACAAACAGTTTTCCTTTCCACCCATTTTTCCTTTTCCTTTAAAAAAAAAATGATTGGACTTTGTAGGCTGCTTTTTGCCTCCATCCATTTCTTCTCTATCTCTTCCCCACACTTTTCTTTTCTTTTTCTACTTTCCTCCTCTTTCAACAATAATTAAACAGTCAGCAAGAAGAAAGACCTCAAATTTCAAAATTCTGATCCATCCACAGAAAGTGAGATACATTATAGTTCAGTGCTCGATATGAAAAAGGCCACTTAGGTGCTTATCAGTCAGCACTGAAAGATAAAGAACCGAAAAAAGAAAGTTAACAGGCCTGCCTAAAACCATCATAGTGGTTCATTGAGCTAACAATAACCATTATATTGAGCAACATACATGTAACCTGGATATTCCTGCTTTATCACATATTTGTGTTTATAAATTACATGTTAATTAAGGGCCAGATTTGAGAACCCATTACTGAGATGTGGAAGGAATCTCTCAACCAAGGAGTCCCATTGAAATTAATAACTACTCAGTAAAGTAACGCTTTACTAATGATGCAGGTTGGGAGTTAACAATCTGGCTGTATGCTGGCATGAGCTTGAATTACCTTGTTCCTTATTTCATGTTAAATAGAAATGTGTCATTGTGAAACAGGCTATGATTGCCATGTAGAAAAATTCTTTAGAAATGAACAGAAAGTAACCTTTTATACAGGCTTATGAATGATTCCCTGGAACATAATAGATAATTATATCCCAGTTATAGAATTTTATAGGATGGTTTCAACAACCCATGAAAAATATTTTACATTCTACAGATGATTTATAAAATGATTTTTATATAATATTTATTGTTTCACCCTATTAAATTCCATAGGACTCTTCCAATAAAGCATTAATAAAGGGATCAAATATGGATGAACTCTTAGCCCTATCGAAGTAAATCAGTGGGAGTTTTGCCATTGATTTCATGGGGCCAGGATTTTGTGCTGGGTGTGTGATACTGATCAAAGTGTCACAATGCTGGGCCCCAATCTGATGACTGACTTGAGTGCATTATTGTAATTAAAGAATTAGTAATGAATTACTGTATTTTATTTGTTACTTTCAGGCAAAGAGCAGATCTTGCTCCAGAAGGATTATGAATCTGCTTCTCTGACTGATGTCCGTGCTATGTTGAGGAAACATGAAGCTTTTGAGAGTGACTTGGCTGCTCACCAGGACAGGGTAGAACAGATCGCAGCCATTGCCCAGGAGCTGAAGTATGTTCCATTTAGAGGCATGCAGCTGCTGACATTTAACTGATAAACTCTTTCCAATGAATTCAATAGTGTCATAGGTACAATGTAAGAATTCCACAGATAGCTTTGGAAGGATATTATCTCAGCTGGTCATTGACACCTTTTTTCCCCTTGCGCTAAGTATAGACTTGCAACTGAATACAAAAATTTGAGGGAAAACATTTCAAAATTGACTTAACAGTAAGCTTTTGTTTCTGTACATCTACTGGTGGGTAAATTGTGTAACAGGTAGCAGGGGAGAAGGGGGATGTTTGTCAGTTCATCTGTTCTGTTATAAGATGTTAGATATGAAACCATTCTCATAGAAAGTTACTTTTATTTTACCTGTGTATGTATGATGTAGAGTACTATCAAAAGATCATCCTAAAATAATTTCTTATATTTGCATAGCTCCTCCCATCCCACAATATTTAAAATACTAATTCCAATTTTCTCTCTGTGTAGCATGTTTTTTTCTATGTAAAATATTTGTCAAGCCCCCATTATCATAGTGTCTGAGGACCTCACAATCTTTTAATATATTTATCTTCACAGCACCCTCTGGCTATGTCTACACTTGCACTTTTAAGTTGACTTTAACTAAGTTGACTTAACTAAGTCGACTTAAAGTCGTCTTAGTTACGTCGACTTAGTGTGTCTATACTTAAAATTAAAGTCAACTTAAAGGGGAACTTACAAAGTCGACCTAGAGCGTCCACACTGGATGCTCTAGGTCGACTTTGTGGGGCTAGGGGGACCTTGGGCAGGTCCACGGTGGCGGGTGAGGCAC
The DNA here is from genome assembly GCA_007922175.1 of Pelusios castaneus. NCBI lineage: Eukaryota > Metazoa > Chordata > Testudines > Pelomedusidae > Pelusios > Pelusios castaneus. The sequence goes on along the minus strand of ML685870.1, from coordinate 3,590,953 downwards.
CCCTTGTGTGCAATGGGGCAAAGGGGGACAGGGACCCTGGCAGGGCAGAGCCCTGTGTGTGATGCTGTCTGGATTTAGGGAAGCATTTATGATATTATTTTCAACGGATATCTCATAAATGCTATAATCCATAGGAACTATGTCATGTTTGGTATCAACAGAAAGGTAGTAATTTCTGGGAATGATTATATAGTTTATGTCTAGGAATTCTATTTCGATTAGAAGTTTGGAATTTGGTGTTTTATATATACTTTAACTTATGTTATTTTATTGAAATACCTGAGAGAGGCGGGTGTGTAAAACCATTGTGTCCTTAATGTTTAGGAATGTGCCAGGGACTAAACTGATGAGCCATTAAGGACATAAGGAATACAACCATTGTGTCCTTAATGGCTCATCAGGTTACTCCCTGGGACTATTGTCCCTGGCAGATTCCTTAACATTAAGGAGACAGTGGTTGGTGACATCCTGTCTGGGGCGTTCCCACAGAATCATACAAGTTAAAGTATAGATATAACACCAAATTCCTAACTTCTAATTGAAATAGAATTCCTAGATATAAACTATATAATCATTCCCAGCAAATTACTACCTTTCTATTGATACCAAACATGACATAGTTCCTATGGATTATAGCATTTATGATATATGAATAGAAAATAATATCATAAATGCTTCCCTAAATCCAGACAGTGTCACACCCTGCCCACATGCCCTGCCCTTTGGGGGGCATGCCAGGCTCCCTCTGTGCTCCCCCCCAGCAGGGAGGGCATTGGTGTAGTCCTTGGGTAGCCATAAGTCGATTTAGGGCTACCCCAGGGCTACACTGGCTTAATTCGACTTTAGAAAGTCGAATTAAGCCTTAAGTCTAATGAAAAGGTGGTTTAATAAAGTTGATTTAATTTTCATTAAGTCGACTTTATTTTCCTTAAGTCGACTTAAGCAAGCTGCTTAAGTCGACTTAAGCAAAGTGTAGTGTAGACGCAGGGTAAATTAAGTCGACTTAAGCAAGCTTAAATCGACTTAATTTACCAGTGTAGACGCAGCCACTGTGAGGTAAGAAAGGGATATTATTCTCATTTTACAGGGGAGAAACTGAGGGGCACAGAGACTTGGTCATGGTAACACAGGAAATCTGTGGCAGAGTAGGAACTTGAAACCACGTTGTCCAAGACGAATGCCATAACTACTGGAGCAGCACATACACTGACACACATGCCTGCATACACACACTCAGAAAGAGAACACAAATGAGTATGACAGCCCACATAAGCAGTATGTTTAATTTCAGGAGTGTAGATAGTCCCACTGAATTTAGTGCTTTATTAAAAACATTAAATTCAAGGGGACTATTCACAGTCTTAAAAGTAAGAGTGCTTTATGGATGGGCTTAAGTGCATTGCTGAATTGCAGTATAAATTTAAGAGAAAGCAGTGTGGACTAGTGGTTAAAACAGGTATCTGCCTGGGAGTCAGGAGTTTTCAGCATTGTTCCCACCTCTGTATCCTAACTGTAAACATCACCTTTGGCAAATCTCTCTGGGTATGTCTACTCAGCAACTAGACACCTGCAACTGGCCAGTGCTGGCCGACTCACAGTTATGAGGCTGTTGGATTGCTACGTAGGCTTCTGGGCTCAGGCTGCAGCCTGGGCTGTAGAACCCTCCCACCTCACAGGGTTCTAGGCTATGTCTACACTGGCAAGTTAGTTCCAATTCAGGAAGCTTAATTCAAACTAACTAAAGCCACAGCTACACTAGGCTTTACTTAGTTCAAATTAAGGGCTTCCTTAATTGAACTAATAACTTTGAATAGGGTATTAGAAGTAAGGGTTAATTCAAACTAGTTAGTTCGAATTAACCAATGTGGCCATGTTAGTTCGAACTAATTGCTTAGTTCGAACTAATTGGCCCATTGAAATCAATGGAAATCGCTAATTCGAACTAAGCAAGTGCCATGAATGGCACTTGCTTAGTTCGAACTAATTTTTTCTAGTTCGAATTAAGTTAATTCGAACTAACTAAAATTAGTTCGAATTAGTTAGTTCAACTAACTAATTCGATCTAACTTTGGTAAGTGTAGACATAGCCCTAGAGTCAAGGTTCCAGTGTGAGCCTACAAGTCTACACAGAAATGAAACGGCTCCTCAGGCTGACAGGTCAAGCCCCGCAAGCCCAAGTCGGTGCTAGTGTCCAGTTGACAGACCTTTATTACCTCTCTGTGTTTTAGTTTCTCCATTTCTTTGATGGGGTAAATGCCTACTGCAAAATGATATTGTACAAAAAAGTATTTCATTTTCATTTTGAAAAGGGCCATAACTCGAAAGCACCTGAGTCTTTATTCTCCACTGGCTTCAGTTGTGCCCCTGTGACCCTGCACTACCTGGGCTTACTGTAGAGCACCTGGTACCCTAATTTATGCTCTGGAGACAAGACCTTACAGCTTCACCGTGAGCCTTTCATTCCTGTGCTGGGAGAGTGTGGCTAGCATGGGCATTGGTTCTATCACCTTGTCCAGTTTAATCTCCCCTGTTTAAAAAGAAATTGAAACACCCATCATCAGGTTAGAAATCATATCTCTGTCTGAAAATGTTTTGCCTGTTATTGTTAGCAGCAACACCCGAGATTTCTTTAAATAACAGAGATTATTTTTCAAGTTTCCTTAAAAGAAAAGGTGTATATTTAGAGGAAAACAGATGAAGAAGTTAGGGCCAAAAAGAATGATACTTAAAAAGGATGCACATTTCAGTGAATTCATCAGTTTAGAAAACAATTGCCTGTCTTTCCATCCTGACCTGTATGACTTTCTATTGTGTAACTGTCTGTACAGAAACTCTCTATGGCCTTGTCAACACTAGAGAAAATTTCTGAAAACGTCTTCCCATTGCTAACACTTGTTCAGCTCCCCAGTATTAGCAGCATTGAGAGAAGAGTGAGCACAGCCTGACCGTTGCCACTATTATTTTAAAGGTGTAATCTACCTGTGCTCAGATCAGGCTAATGGACACAATGCCTAAAAGACTTTTTGACCATGTACACTAGGGCTCCAAACACTGTGAACATCCATGAAGTTGGCTTGATGCTAGCAACAAGGAAGATTTTTTAAAAAAAAGTTTAGTATAGGCTGGATCGGCAGCGCTACTTCTTCTAAGTCTGTATTTTGCCAACTTGATGGGAACATAGCCAATGAGGCTGGTGGGGAGAGAGACCTCTTGAACTTTGGTCTCAGGAGTACCATTCTTGCTGTGTCATGTTGGACAAGCCAGCTGTGGGCTGATTTTCAAAGGTGATGTACATTGACTTCAGAGGTGCGCTGCATTAACCTCCATGTGCTTATCTGTAAAATGGGGGAAATCGCTACCCTCCTGCTTAAGGGAGTTGTGTGGCTCAGTTAGACTTAAACCCTTAGAGGACATTGAATGAAGAGCCCTATATATAACTGTCAAGTATTATTATTAGCTGCAGGCATATGGGCAGCTTCCTTTAGATACTGATTTTAACAATTTTACCAACAGTTCCTCACAAAATTATAGAAATTAGAGATGAATAATCCTAGTTCCTCTTGCCAGTGATATTTCTTTAAAGGATGATCTAAAAATGATCATGCTAATAAAAGTGTACTTGATCTAAAGCTCATTGAAGTACAGAAGGGTCTTTCTCTTGACTTCTTTAGCCATTGGCTTAGGCCCTTAGAGAAACCAGCATTGTCCATGCTTCAGATCAACGCGCCCTGTATTTCTTGGTAGTCATCTCTTGGCTGCCTGGAGTTGCTATTTTGAAGTAGAACAATTGCTGTGTGACCTTGAACTGCACTGGTTACACTTCAGTGTCAGCTCTGTTATTTTCTGCTACAGCAGCTGAGCTCACTAAGAACATAAAGGTTAAAGTTGTTAAAAGCTTGTTGATTGATGGTGTCTGGATAAAGGATTTGTGTGTGTGTGTGAGAGAGAGAGACAGAGCGAGCGAGCGAGCAGGATCATTCCAGTCTGGAAGCTATTATGCTGCCATTCTGTGCCAGATTGTGGGATATTGCACAAAACTTGGAAAGGACACTGTTTAGAACCTGGAAAAAAATTCAAGGATTTCCCATGTATAAATTTTAAATGCTAAAAAGTATTTGCTTAAATTGTGCTCTGGGGTGCTATTCTCATGTCCAAGATTTTCACTCATTGGGTCACAATTTCTGATATTTGACCTTACGTAAAATCTTATTTTCAGTCAGGCAAACATCTATATTAGTCTCCAGCCTAGATGGACTAGAGAGCCATTTGCTTCTGGATTCCTGGGCTCCAATTGTATTTATGGGCACAAGTCACAAATAGTCAACCCCTGATCCAGGAATTACTTAAGTACATACTTATTGTGGCTTCTGTGGAACTACTCATGCAATTAATGTTAAGCACATGCTTATGTCCTTTGCCAGAGCAGAGTTACTGTCAGCCCAAATTTGGCCCATTTTTGAGCCAAAAAATCTATGACAGTAAGATTTCATGAAATCTAAGACCAATAGAAATACCTTTCTGACTGTTTTTAAATTCCCAAGGTCATGGGTTTTGTTTTGTTTTTTCAAGCAAACATTCACTTGTCAAATTTTCAGCTTTATGTTGTAGTTCCATGTACGTGCATGAAAAGCTAAAAGTTAAATTGACTAGAAACTCACATTTTTAAAAGGAAAAGTGAAAATTATTTGATTTTTACTTTTATTGCTGAGAGAATCACAAAGAGTAAACAGCATGAGCAACACAAAAGTAAACTAGATATTTACATTTCTTTCCTTTTAAATAATGTCTTGTAAAATGTTCCTTTTTTTAAAGGGAATTTGTTTCTTAGAAGTTTATGGTACCAGCTCCTCATCTGGGGTAAATTGGTATCGCTCCATAGAAATCACTGGAGTCACACCAGCTGAGGACGTGGCATACTATTTTTAAACTGTCAGTACCCCTTTAAAAGTAATGTCGATAATCTCGTTCTCTTCCCTGTTTGTCCACATCACAAACATGCAACATGAAGTGTCAATCTGCTTAATAAAAGCCCAGGAATAGGAGTGGGGTGATATAGCAGGTCAGGACCGAGTTACATTGGCAGAGCTGTTTGGAGAAGTTAGTACGGTGCCTTCCAACTCTGACCGGAGCAGTACAATTAGTCTCTCACTTTCACAAAGATGTTATTTGACCTCATTTTACAAAATGAAAGTGACAGCTGGAGATCAGTGATCCATTGGAGTAAAAATAAAATTCACAATAGTCTCAGAGGGCCACTTAGAAAGGCTTGGAAAACAATTTGTATTTATATTTGTTTTGCAGAAAGATACTGATACGGAAACTCTTGATGCTCTGGCAACTTACTAAATGCACAATTGGTATATCCACATCATTTATCAGTAGGAGTATAACATACATTAGCTTGCAAAAAATTAACTTGTAGCCAGTACATCAAAACAGCAAAATAATGTCCTATCTCATGCCACTCACAGCCCCATCCTCAGACCTCCCCAGAAGTCTTATTAAAGAAGTAGTGTTTGCTGTTTGGACCAATGTGGGGAACAAGTTCCAGAACCAAAGGGCCCTCATAGAGAATGCCTTGCTGGCAACTTGATATAAATAAGTCTTCTTAGATGTCATGTGGCTTCTCTCTAACTTTTTGGTTATTAGGACATTTTTATGAAAAAAAGCTTCGTTTCCAACAGTTCATTGGTTCCTAATGAATAGCCACTACAGAGTCATTTCTCACATACACTGTCTCTGTGGCCCAATGACTGTAAGTATTTATCCACTGTGGAACAGTCACTGGGCCACAAGGACAATGAAAATGACCTTATAGTCCAGTGGTTAGAACACTTACCTTGGAGGTGAGAGACCTTTTTTCCAAACTCCTTATCTTATTTATCCACAGTGCAACTGCTTCAGTAGGGAGAGACTGAGCACGCCCCAGAACTGAATGTGGTGGTTAGAGCATTGTCCTGAAAGTTCAGAGACTGCCATTCAAATCCTTTTGCCTCTCTTTGGTTTTAAGCCGGGGGGAACTGAACCTGGATCTTTCACATCCCAAGTGAGTGCTCTAACCACTGGGCTAAAATTTGCAACATCAGCACCACTACCTCAGGCCAGCTTTTGAATGGGGCCTGATCCAATAGGTGTCCTCTGAGCATGCCTACCAATCAAGACCCACATGAGACACAAGTTT
>ML685870.1:3567369-3584762 GCA_007922175.1 Pelusios castaneus | reverse complement strand
ACTGAAGACCAGTGCCATGTGTACACAGGTGCAGAAAGTGCAGTGTACCCTTGTCTATTTGTTCAGAAGTTATAGTTCTTTCTCTTCACTCTTTCCTAGCGAACTGGATTATTATGATGCTGTAAGTGTCAATGACCGATGCCAGAAGATATGTGACCAATGGGACAAACTGGGAACACTTACTCAGAAAAGGAGAGAAGCACTGGAGGTAAAACTGATTTAAATAAGCACCTCCATTTAAAAAAGAAAACCCAAATCCTTTGGGATTTATAACAAACATTGTTGAGTGTTACTTCCTGGAATCCAGACTGCAATACATCCTTTCTTCAGTGCTCCATTTCAATTTGCTGTGAGAGTTCATTTGCAATATAGGTTGAATTGCTCAGTAACAGATTGGAGGGTGCTTTGCTGCCAAAGACAGTAGCAGAATGAATTTGGCCACCAAGAAGTGATGTATAATCCCACTCTTGGGGCTTTGATGTACAGCAGTGATATAATTAGGCAGTTGTCTTGTCATATTCACTACTGCAAAACTCAGTTTCAGAAGTACGTTAGTGGGCAGGCTCTCTGGACATGGAGGTTCCAAAACAGTGAGATCCAATTTACTAAAAGTCCTAGGATGAATCTTGGCATCTTCAGAGAAAGCCACCTACATACATCTCAGGGCTGAAATTTGACATGTATGTGTTACTGCTCCATTTCATACATGAAAGAAATGACTAAAGCAGGACATTCATTTCTAATGGGTGACATTTAATTTGTTCAGTATATAGATCAGATTAACAGAACACATTTAAAACACAACAAATGGAAAAAAATCACTTGGGCCCCAGTCCCTCAAAGGCTTATGCAGATGCTTACCATTAACATGAAAGTAATTGTAACGTAAGTAGTCTCACACTGATGTCAGTGGCACCTTTTAAGATGTCTCAGGCTGGGCAGCCAGCAAGGGAGGTGCCCAAAATCATCAGTCACTTGTGAAAATGTGTTTCCATGGTAACTGTGACACTACATGTATGTGCATAGAATTAGCCTTCACCGTGGTAACAATGAATTTATTTATGTGCATTTCCTGGACTTAACAGAGGACAGAGAAATTGTTGGAAACAATCGATCAGCTTCACCTGGAGTTTGCCAAGAGGGCTGCTCCATTCAACAATTGGATGGAAGGTGCTATGGAAGACCTGCAGGACATGTTTATTGTTCACAGCATAGAGGAAATCCAGGTAAATGGTAGGATGCTTTTGGTTTGAAATTCTCAGGAAGTCAAGAAAGGAATCCTTCTCTCTCACTGAATGGACACTGTCATCATGTGTATGTGAAAACGTATCCTACCTTAAAGCTGTCTTTCTGACAGAATGTCCTTTCTATCTCCCTCCCTCAAATCTGTGAACATAAAATTGATGATAAAAGACCATTTCTGCTTATAGGTTATGGCAGCTGGCTACAGTACTTCTCCCTTAGGAAGGAGTTATTAGCCACAGATAAGAAGGGAGGCAAACCATGTGGACAGAAAAACTTGGGAACTTTGGGTGCGTCTACACTTGTAAATTAAGCTTGCTTAAGTCGACTTAATTTACTCTGCATCTACACTACACTTTCCTTAAGTCGACTTAATGAAAATTAAGTCGACTTTATTAAACCTCCTTTTAAGTCAACTTTAGGCTTAAGTCGACTTTCTAAAGTTGACTTAAGCCAGTGTAGACCTGGAGTAGCCCTAAGTTGACTTAAAGTCGACTTAGGGCTCTCCAGGTCTCCCCCACTGCCCTCTCTGCCAGGGGGGTGGCACAGGGAGAGCCTGGTATGCCTGCCCACCCTGCCCATATGCCCTGCCAAGGTCCCTGTCCCCCTTTGCCCCATTGTACGCAAGTACAATGGGGCAAAGGCTCAGCCCCCTGGCACTGGGCAAGGGGTGCTTCCCCTGCCACTGTGGACCTGCCCAAGGTCCCCCTAGCCCCTAGAAGTCAACCTAGGCATCCAGTGTGGACGCTCTAGGTCAACTTTGTAAGGTCCCCCCTAAATTGACTTTAAATTTAGGTGTAGACATGCTAAGTCGACTTAACTAGGTCGACTTAAAGTTGACTTAGTTAAGTCGACTTAGCTAAAGTCGACCTAAATTTACAAGTGTAGACATAGCTTTTGTGTCTTTTTGCATTTCTCATAACATGGAAATTGGTGGTTGTTTAGGCCTCTAGGACACCAGGTGGGATGGATGGCCTTGGGTAGTCACCGTATATGCGAATTTGCCCCAAACAGTCCTTCTGTCTGCATTGATGCAGCTTGAAAACTAAGAAATTAGTTTGAATTAACAAGGCCACATTGGTTAATTTGAACTAGTTAGTTCAAATTAACCCTTTAGTTCGAATACCCTATTCAAACTTATTAGTTCGAATTAAGGAAGCCCTTAATTCGAACTAATTAAAGCCTAGTGTAGTCATGGCTTTAGTTAGTTCGAATTAAGCCTCCTTAATTCGCACTAACTTGCCAGTGTAGACATAGCCACTCTGATTTCATTGACAAGTTCCAAAGGGGTAGCTGTGTTAGTCTAGGTAATCAAAACAAACAAGGATTCCTGTGGCACTTTTAAAGACTAACAAACTTATTCATCACATGAGCTTTCATGGGAGAAAATCCCACTTCATCAGACGCTTGAAGATGGGGAACTCTGCATTTGTTTTCCTCCTGTTCTGTAAGTTCTCCATCTTCAAGCATCTGACAAAGTGGGATTTCCTCCCAAAAAAGCTTAAGGAAGCTTAATTCGAGCTAACTTAAACTTTGGCCACACTAGGCTTTCATTAGTTCGAATTAAAGGTTTCCTTAATTCGAACTAATAAATTCGATTGCTTAGTTTGAGCTAACCCTTAATTCGAAATAGTTAGTTTGAATTAAGTCAGTGTGGCCATATTAGTTTGAACTAACTGCTTAGTTCGAACTAATCGGCAGATTGACCTTCATGCAACTGACTAATTCGAACTAAGCAAGTGCCCTGCATGGACATGGCTAGTTTGAACTCGCATTCTAGTGGGACCATGCTAGTTTGAATTAAGTTAATTCGAACTAATTAAAATTAGTTCGAATTAGTTAGTTCAAATTAACTAATTCGAACTAACTTTAGTAAGTGTAGACATAGCCATTGAGACTCCATCTGAATACAGGGGTGCATGTGAGAGGGTTCCAAAGAAGAGTCAGGGCTTTAATTACTTTTCTTTTTAACAAGGAGAGGTTAGGGTGGTCCCAGAAGAATATGAGTAGAAAATTTGTCATGTTTAAAAAACATAATGGGAAAAAGAAAAGGAAATAATATTCACTTGCAGTATTGGAAAGCCAAAGAGCAGAGTACTGAAACATTAAAAGTATCATGAAAAACAAAGTGAAACTTCTCTGTTTGGTTTTACTATTTAAGCTGAGTGAATTGTAAAGAACTGTGAAAATTAAATTTTTTTTTCATTTGCAACATTTATCTCATATGTTGTTAGAAACAAGTAAAGAAACCGTTTTCAGAAATGTATCATTTTCATCTTGACAGTGCCTCTTAAATACTTCAAAACAGCAAAATATGGTCTATTACTGCCAAAAGAAGACCTTATTGCAAGTTCTGTTTTCTTTGTGGTGATCCTATGGGTGAAATTCTGTCTCCCCTAGAATTTTGCCATTGACTTTCATAGGGTCAGGGTTTCACCCCATATATATAATGTATTTGAGGAGGAAATGCAGTCATTTATATAAGGCCCTTAAGGTCATAGAACTGACTCTACACAACAAAAACCCTCATACTCTTTTCATCTTTGTTTTTGATTCCAGAGTTTAATCACTGCCCATGAACAGTTTAAAGCTACTTTGCCAGAGGCAGATGGTGAGAGACAGGCTATTCTATCAATCCATAATGAAGTTGAGAAAGTTATTCAGAGTTATAACATCAGAATAAGTGCAAGCAATCCGTACAGCACCATCACTATGGATGAAATCCGTGCCAAGTGGGATAAGGTAAATCTATACCAAGATGGGATGTGTGCTAAAGGTAGAAAAGACATGGCAGCAATAATGTTTTGGTTATGTGAACAATAAGAACAGAGAACCCCATTGACTCTCTTGAAGTAGTCATGAACTACCAAAAGGAAAAAAGTTGAATGCTAGGGCTGATCCAGCATTCACTCAGGCAAAAGCCTCTCTGAAATCAATGGGTAAAAATAGGAACAGTTGTATAAGGAAAACTGTTTCTTAAAAATCTTGACTAGTCCGGACAACAGAAGAGTATGCCAACATAAAATTAAGCTGTTGGCTAGAGGCTAGGGCAGAAAAGAAGCCGACCTGTGTATTATGGCAAAACATAGTAAGGGTGGTTAATGAAAAAACAATATAAAACGAAAGTTACAACCATATTTCACTTGTAAAAACATTTCAACTCAATATTTAATAGGTGGTTGGAGTAACTGCTGTAGAACTGCAAGGAGAATTTGGGCCCAATTCTCAGGTTTTAGGATATAAAATATTTTTAAAACATTTTAAAAATGTGATGGGGGTATATTAATTTTAAGTATAAAACAGGATTACAGTTCCCTGAATTGCAACTGGTTTCCCCAGTCATGTACCTACATCCTTAATGACTGAGCCCTGGTCTATACTGCAGGGGAGTTTCAGTGGCAGTAAAAGGAAGATATGCAAGTTACTTAAAATGCATATCTCCTTTTGACTGCCTAATGCATACTTATTGTAGTGTCTTCAGTGCATGTCCTCCCATCGACTTAGCACTACTCCAGTTGAGTGGCTGGAGTTACTTGATCATCTTCCTGCTCAGTCAGTCAGGAAGTTTGATCTGATAGCAGTGAATTTGCTGCTATCAGTGAAGACCTGCTCAGAAAGTACACAGGCCAGGGAACCAGTTCTACTCCCATTGAAGTAAAGTGGGAGTTTGATCAGGATCCAGATCTGTACAGTGGAACTTTGCTTTTTGAAACATATACATACATACACACAAACAGAGGACCGATACAACCACTAAATACACACACCATATAGTGCAAACCACAAGAACATGATTGCCATAGGTAACAAGAACCAAACTCCTAGTTTCACCATAGCAACGCTGTGGGATAGGCAGAGAATCAAGTGCAGCCCTCTTACTGACACTTTTAGAACCACAATGTGGAGCCGGCCCAAAACAACTCAACTGAATCTACCTTCACTGCTCTGCTTGAATGGAATATTGTGTGTCAATTACTGCTTAAAGTTAAGTGAGACTAATAGGGAAGTGAATATGCTCCAAATAGCCTGGATTTTTTCAATAGGAAATATACTGTAGTAACTAGATTAAAGTTAAAAAGTCTTCAGCTTGAATCTAGTCAGAGATTAGATTTTTTTCCCTTTTAAGAGCCAGTCTTTCTGGTCACACTTCCAGCCTGAGCTAGTTTTAAAATACCTGAGAGTATGCTGGGTTCGCCATTTCATGTCTTACTCAAAAATGGTGACTATAAATTAATTACAATAGCCACTCAAATGACCACCTTATTTACAACTTTTGTTTCCAACTTTTACTTTTAATGCTATCTTCAAATTATCTTTAAAATTAATAATTATTTGATTAAACATTTTAAATGCAGTGTTATATATAGTCATTTAGTTAAAGTATTTAATAAAATGCTTTCAATTTTTTTAAAAAAAATTATTGATAGTATAAAATTTAACTTGAAAGAACGAGTAATTCTTGCTTTTTTCATAAACGTTGCTTTGAAAAATAAAGGAACAATTTATCATTACAACTTTAGAACCACTTGGGTCTATTTTCCTTGTAAATATCACCGTAATTTAAAAAAAAAAAATTCTGAATGTTTTTGTTCCGCTTGTTTTCTGTCTTCTGCAAAGATTCCAATTAAGTAAACCATATGTATTCAGGAGAGCACTTAAACATGTGCCTAAGTGCTATTGTGAATAGGGATGCAACTTAGGCACATGTTTAAGTGCTTTCCTGAATCAGGGCCAAAGTGTTCGATACCTTTGGTAACCTCATTTCAATCTCAAGGATGGAGTAAGCACAAGGCTCAGTAGTAAGGACTGTGCTGTAATATTTTGTCACTACAATGAGATCTTTCAGGGTGTCTATTGTGGCCTAATTATATGCACTGTAGGTTAAGAGATAACAGCTACCAACATATATCTTTATTAAATAATAATTGACCCCCTGCCATGCTTTATTGATTGATCCTGTTCAGGGATGTTTCAGTCCAGAAATAAAATAAAAAATTATTTTCATTGCAGTGAAGTTCCTGCTTTCTCAGATGGCTGCATGTCAGTCAGTATCAGCTTCCTGGGTCAATAATGCTTAATATTCACTAAAAAAGAGAATTCAGTATCTGCTGTTTCATGGCACAGCGCAACTCTTTATTTCAGTGGTTTTAAAGAATCCTAGCAAATTTCAAGTAAGAAATACAGAACAGACCACATGTATACATTCATTAAAACAGTCAAAGACTTCACAAAATTTGCTCATGATTGAAAGGAAACAAGCATTTTAGGTAATGAAATAAAACTGCTCACTAAATAGTTCTAGAGGGTAATAGGGGAAGTAGGGAGGGGGGAAACTGAGGTTTGGAGATCATCAATCTGTTTTCTATTGTTTTTACAAGTGTGATCTAATCTTATCTATCTTATCTATCAACCCGCATTTCTTTTGTGCCTTGGCAGGTGAAACAACTTGTGCCCATGAGGGATCAATCTTTGCAGGAAGAGCTAGCCCGTCAGCATTCTAATGAACGTCTGCGTCGCCAATTTGCTGCTCAGGCCAATGTCATTGGGCCATGGATCCAGACCAAGATGGAGGTGAGCATCCTTAAGGCATCAAGAGGAGGCTGCTGAATAGAGCATGTATATATTTTTTTCAGAATATTTTCTGCTGTACACACAGAACATCAGTATCCTCCACTGCAATGCGCCAACACTCCAACATTCATGTAATCCAATTTTAACAAGGTGAAATCTTTTTGGAATACATTTTTGAGAAGTAAATCAAATCATTAGAGGGGTGATTTTCAAAGGCCCAGAGAACAGAGAGGCTTCCAACTCACATTAACAATCCATGTAAGCTAAATCCTCCCCTGGATCATGGTTTTTAGTTTGATTGTGTTCTTTCCATAAAATACTGTTTTCCTAATATTTTCCTGAGATATGAGCATGCAGCAACCTATGTTCTCTCCTTTGGAGGAAGTTTTGATTGGTGCTGATTCTTAATGTTAAAAGGATTATGGATTCATAATAAATATGTGCAAACTAACAAATCTGGATTGAGATTTTTGGGTTTTTGTGTGTGACAGGAAATTGCCCGCAGCTCTATTGAATTGACAGGGCCCTTGGAGGACCAGATGAATCAACTGAAGCAGCATGAACACAACATCATCAACTACAAAACCAATATTGACAAACTGGAAGGAGACCATCAGCTTATACAAGAAGCCCTGGTGTTTGATAACAAGCACACCAATTATACTATGGAGGTAGCTATGAATTCAGTTCTGTGCTCTTAGGTTCATGTATACGATCTTCCCAGTGAGGGGGTTGTAAAAGAGGACAGAATTTGGCAACTTCCTAGTTTATTTGCAGTAGAAGAGCTATATAATGAAAGGTCAGTTTGTCTCAGCCATGACTTCTGAGACAAAAGCATGCCTTTAGGTCTTTTTTTATGAAACGCTGTGGTCTTTGTTACCTAGACAGCCACTGCTGAGGAAGGATCTGGTCCTGGATGGAGCTAATTGAAAGATCACAGCAGAAGACTCCTTTTTACATTTGACATTGTGGATTCTTATATGGATTTGAACTGTTAAATATTATTATTAAAAGGATACTTATTTGACTTTCCTCTGGATTTCCCATGATGAAAACTGCATTCTTTAAAATATAGTCTGCCACGACTTTTCCTTTTTTTTTTTTTGATGAATACTATAACATTTTTGTCATGACAAAGCCATGTCTTTTCCTTTATATTTGTCATGACTGATTTCCAACAAAGACCCCTATTTTGTTGATACATAGGTGTGCGTCACTTTACACACAGGTGTAATCCTATTGAACTTAACAAAACTGCTTGCATGCATAAGGTAACTCATGAGTTTAAGTGTTCAAAGAGTTGGAGCCCAAGGTGGGAAAGTAGCTATAACTGGAAAGTTAGGCAACAGGGTTGGATCAGCCAAATACTATCCAGAATTAAATTGATGCTCAAGAATACAACAGCTTTTCAATCGAATGTTGGCATCTAAGACAAGAGCTGACTTTATGACTAACATGAACACTATGCTCAAGAACCAATTGAGGGTATGATCAAGTATCAGGTTAGGAACTAAATATTTTTTTTGCATATCTGTTATATTTCCAGTGCAGCTATAATCATAGTAGATAGGTAGTGGCACCAAATGACAGTTTATATAAATATTTCAGCTTGTGCCATTTGTTTCTCAGTTCCTGAGGAGTTCATGTTTTCATTATCAGCCTAAAGAATCCATGTTTTCTTTTTTATAGCATATCCGTGTTGGATGGGAACTTTTACTGACCACCATTGCCCGAACTATCAATGAGATTGAGACTCAGATTCTTACAAGAGATGCCAAGGGTATCACCCAAGAACAAATGAACGAATTTAGAGCATCGTTCAATCACTTTGATAGGGTACAGTACTTCCACTTCTTTCTCATCTAAGTACTCCAAAACAAGTCAATATAACATTGTCTCTTTAAAGAAAAAAAAAAAAGGATGCACTAAAAATTGATCTTTTTTTAAAGTTAAAAAGAGGAGGCATATTCTCTAAAACTGTAACATTTATTATGAAGATGATTTATGCAGATTTTGCAGATGATTTAAAGATTAATTTCTGATCTTCAGTTTTGCTGTGGAATTGCAATTCAGAGAGAATCACATCTAGGTGAATGCTTGTAACAACCTGTTAAAATAATGGAAGAGACTCACTGGATGTTTTTGTATATGCTACAAAGTGATGTGGCCCTGTACGTTAAAACAGTGGGCTGTTATACACTCTCACCAATAGATGCTGTCACATATTAAGGCCTGATTTTTCCTGCATTAGAACAAAAACAAACAAACAAAAAAACCAAACCAAAAAGGAAAAAATCAGTTATTTCCTCCCTAGAAATCTTCTGTTCAGGGAAAAGACTGAGCAAGAGTACCAATTGGTTTCAAGGAAATTTTCAAGGAAAATCCTTTCTGTGCCCAAGGATTGTGTATTACAGTTCCTTATTTAGAAATGAATAAAGTAGGAAGGGAAATACCCTTATAGATTAATGTAACACACTCTACTCATGATTCCCAGTACAATCAAAGAAATAAAAGAAATAATCAAAATGCACATGTGTAAGGGGTAAATAAAGATAGGTATGGCTGCAGGTTTTTTATAAAAAATTAATAGAATTAAAGACTGAAGTTCAGTGCTGAATAATGGGCAAGGATCCAAAAAAGGAAAAATCATGCCTGACAAGTAGGCTTTAACTATTTTAACACATCAACATCAGTTGGATGCCTGAGCTCTGAGTTTCCTGGAACTTTTCCGGATTAAACCATATCTTAATGTTTGGAGCTGTGCATGTGTGTGTGAATATTATGAAAGTACTAAGGTGAGATAGTCACTAATAGCTCTGCTCTTAAAATAGTTTTTTCTGATCTGATTTATAGACTACTGCCAAGAACAGCTTCATTGAGATAAAATTTGAGAGTGGAACCCCTTTTTCCTTCTCCTAGGGGGAAAAAAGGGCAAATGGTCAAAATCATAATTATCTTACCATTCAAACTCCATTGCTAGTGTAGGGCTAAGTTGCCAGGAAGGACATGAGGATCAGGCCCATGTTATTTCAAATGGCCTCGATACGTCTTTAATATTGAAAAGAGAAAACTGCATACTATTTAAAATGGGAAGGACTAAATTGTGGCTTGGACTCCCATCCCACACGGGAGAGAAAGGAGGAGTGAGTTTCCCTTCTTATAGTTCTGCAAGGGGATTGCTGGACCTTGGGTTTGGGTGTGCTGCAGTGTGGGAATGCACATGAAGCAAATGGACAGAGAGTTTCCATCCCTACCGAGTGCGTCAGCCATCACAGTTAAACCCACAGGTGAAAGTTGCCTTTGTTACAGGCCAACAATAAACTACAACCTCCCCTGTAACAAGGGGGAAACATGGAGGGAATTCTGTTTGCGACAGGTATCTTTGTTGCATGGGGCTCCTGGGAAGGTGTACCCCTTCTTGCTCAGGGGTGCGCCTATAGGCACAATCTAGCTCCAACTATAATTACGGATCTGCTGCCAAACAGTTCCATTTTCCTTTGTCTCCTTCATTGCACTGCCATGGAAAGACAAAAATGAGATGGGGTACAACTGATTTCAATTATAACAAGATTTTTTGGGTGCTCCAAGTGGTGTCTTTGTCATTTATCATAAACAGGTGAACTGGAATAGTGAAATGTGTATGGTGGCAATCACTGCTTCTCAGTCCCGTTAAGAAGATTCAATATGTTTTAATAAACCCCAATTAGAAAGTATAAGATAATAAAATGTCTACTGCAGCAGCACATACAATATCATAAATGTTGAACTGGCTATTTTCCTTGTCAAGTCAGTGAATGTGGGCTATGTTCTGCTCTTGCTTTTTGTGAAACCATTGATTTCAGATGGGAGCTCTGCATGCAGAGCAGTAGCAAGACATGACTGTATACTTTTCCCTAACAGTAAAAACAACAGGTCCCCATAAAAGGATTCACATCAATGGGCTTATGTAGATAAATTTTCATCCCACTTTATATCTGGTGTTGTTGAGCTCCTTCACACAGTGGAGCTGTGGAAGGCTGACAGCAGATAGAGCCAACATAATAGCGTATTTATCTGTTAAAAATGTTGGTGGTCAGGAACAAATGACACCAAATTATGTATTTAATGTATAAAGTGCACGCAGCACATCTCTAACGACATGCACAAATAACAAAACACATGCATGAATCAGGAAAAAGAAGTCTTAGGTCCCAACTTTCGAATTACTCATCACCTGACCAAAATCCATTCTTCTGAGAAGATGCCATAGAAAAAAGTTGGATCTTGAACTGTGACCTGAAGTTGTACAAACTCTGGCTCGTCAGATCATCAGGAAAAACAATTTCCAGATTTTAGGGACAGACCTTAACTGCATGCACCTGAACTAAATCTATAATATGTGTTATCTGGATCAGGGCTATTGTTTTTGAGAATGCTGGATGAATTTACTGGGCTGGTAATTAGAGAAAAAATGTACTTGAAAAAATGAGCAATTTGATATGGCATCACTGGGGGAGCCCCATGATTCCTTTTTTTTAATTTTCAAAGTAAATCCTCACCTTATATGGTCATAAGAAGACACATGCTTAAAACAAGTGATTTTTATTGATCACGGTTTTCTTTTTGATGTAGGCCATGAATGGGTTTATCATTCTTTTGTCTAAGATATGCATACTCAAATTTTAAAAAATATTACCATGTCCAGGAAGCAAAAGCAACCCTAACTTAGTAGAAAAAATAGTTTAGTCCAGGTCAAGTTATTCTATATCTCCCACAAATGGTAGGGTAAGAGAAAATGGAGGAAAATGGTATGTTGAACAATCCCTCTTAAAAGAAAGTGCAGAAGAAAGAAAAATAATGGTATTTTTATAAAAGCGACATTTCAACGTTAGCTGCACCAAGAAAAACAAAAACCCCAAAGCTCCATGGCTGCATCTACACTTGTAAATTAAGTCGACTTAAGCTTGCTTAAATTGACTGAATTTACCCTGCGTCTACACTACAGTTTCCTTAAGTCGACTTAATTTGACTTTATTAAACCTAGAATTACTTCGACTTAAGGCTTAATTCGACTTTTTAAAGTCGAATTAAGCCAGTGTAGATGTGGGATAGCCCTAAGTCAACTTAGGGCTACCCCAGGACTGCACCAATGTCCTCCCTGCCAAGGGAGCCTGGCATGCCCCCCACAGGGCACGGCAGAGCCCTGCCCACCCTGCCCCTATGCCCTACCAGGGTCCCTGTCCCCCTTTGCCCCATTGCACCTATGTACAATGGGGCAAAGGCTGAGCCCCCTGGCACTGGGCAAGGGGTGACCCCCTGCCCCCGTGGACCTGCCCTAGGTCCCCCTAGCCCCTAGAAGTTGACCTAGGCGTCCAGTGTGGACTCTCTAGGTCGACTTTGTAAGTTCCCCCCAAAGTCGACTTTAAATTTAAGTGCAGACTCACTAAGTTGACTTAACTAAGTTGACTTAAAGTCGACTTAGTTAAGTCGACTTAGATAAAGTCAACTTAAATTTCCATGAGTAGACATAGCCCATGAAACCAATAATATTACCAAAGCATTCAAAATAGCAAACTGAAAAACAAGCACATAGTGGGGATGATCCAAAGCTCACTGGTCAATGGAAGCCTTTCAATCAGGCACATAATATCAACAGATAACATCTCCTGAGAAAAATAAACAATGTAAAAGAACCCTCTTTATTGTCATTTCTAAGATTCCTGACCAATGAAAATTATTTTCATTAGTCAGATTCCTTAACAAATCATTATTGATAGGACTTTGCAGTGGTCTTTACTAACCAACTAACCCACTTTATGACTTTTCCCTCCCTCCTTGCACATTCCACATGCATGACCCATGATGTGATACTAGGATGAATCTGGTGATCTGCGGTCTGATGAATTTAAAGCCTGCCTCATCAGTCTAGGACGGGTTGGAAATGACCTGCAGGTAGAGAAAACTCATGTATTACTGTTTTCAAATAGACTAGTGTAATACTAGCCTAAAGAGACCTGAGCTTAAACTCAAATGTAGCTGATTGTAAAAATGTTTACATTTTGCTGCTTTTGTGTGATCTGGAGAAGTTTACTTGGATTCCAATGAGCCACTGTGAGTCACTGCTGACATCACCCATTCACTGTTAACCATTGTTCCCTGCTCCGACTTTCCTAGAATGAGCCCCCCCTCACCCTCAAGGAGGACCCCTGACAACAGGGTTCTGCAGTGAACTGCACTGGTTAATTCTTTTCTATAGAACACATAGACCTTTGCCCACCTCTGTCTTTTGCCCAGCTTCTACCACCATCCTCTTTTAATATTCACTCTGAACACATAGCCATGAATGTCCCACTCACCCTGCTGCTCAGAAAATGGGCACCCTCCTTGAACAAGAGATCTGCCATTGACTAACTTGAGTTGGCTACAAGACAATCCATTTCTTCTCCATCAACACCATTAGCTCATCTCTTTATTGTAGTCAGAGTCCCATTAGTTAGAGATCAGAGGAGAGAGAATTCTGGAACTCACTTCTCATGTGGCAGCGTGCAGCTCAGTCTGCTTTGGCTCTGGATCACGATTTTGTCAAAATGCAGTTATGCTCTTTCTAGACTGCTAGTCATTAAAAGCTACTGTAATTTCTAAGAAACCTACCAATACTGAAACCTAAGAAGTATGTTATATCACAATGAACCAGCCTGCCTTTCCTGATTTTGACTAGTTGAATGACACTTTTTTCCTTATCTCTCTCTCCTTTCTGGTTGTGTTCTGTATGTTCATATGTTGTACTCCACCCACCCCTTTTCTGGTATTATTCTCTGTGATGTGTTTATTTCGTGTGTGTAATGTGTTAGCTGCTTCTTTCTCCTTTAAATCAATGATGCTCCTTGTGACCTTCGGCAATACCTCCAATGAATATCCTCTCGTTCCATGGATCCAATCTTTTGGTGATCTATATTTGCAATCTCTATGGAAATGGTGATGGTCTCCTGCCTATCTTTGCTACCCCAAACTTCCCCTCATATATTCTTTATGCTACTTGGATCAATAGAAGAAGAATGGGCTGATGGACCATGATGATTTCAGAGCTTGTTTAATTTCAATGGGTTATGATCTGGTATGAGTTTTAAAATACAGTGAAATTGGTTTTGCATGTGGCTAATAGTGCTAACCATGTCAGTATTAAAAGTTACCATAGTTTTCACATATTACAAATAACAATATTTACACTTTGGCTATCAATTCAATTTTTTTCTGTATTTTAAAAAGGTAAAAAAATTACAAGTATAAATATACTTCCTGAAGTATATTTCATTGTTTGTTTCATTTTAGCTTTGATTTATGAAGCACAATCCATGAAATTTATATTGTAGCAAATAAATATGCAATTAAGTCTTTTCAGTTTCCATATATAGAGATTAGTTTTTGGTCTGCATGAAAAAGAATTTTCCCGAGGAATAAAGCAAATTGCAGGGTTGAGTTTTATTTATTTATTTTAAATCTCTGCCTTTTTCATTCACTTTTTATTGAAATTTTTTTTTTTAGGAATTAATTGTTACCATCTCTTAGGAAGATTATTTTAATAATTGTTTCTACCAAATGGAGACACCATTATAAGAAAGTGTATGTTAATTGCTAATACACAGGCCCCAATTCTGCAAGCTGCTCTGTGTGGATCAACCCTCTTTTAATATTATTGTGGTACCACACTGATGCACAGGGTCCATCTGTGCAGATTAAATTTTTTCCATAGACTTCAATGGGAGCAAGATCAGATTTAGAAGAGACGATGGTATCAAGTTATTCTTTGAATGTGTGAAATTAACATCTCTTTGTAAGGAAGAGTGAAACCAGTATGAGATAGAGCAGAATTTAACATGCTTCAAACAGGTTGTATTAAAGTAGTCTTTAGGCCCCAAATTTAGATTATGTTTAAAAAGAGAATGTGTGATGGGGCCCTTTACAAATTTAATAAGAATTAAAATGTTTTCATTACTTTTGGATATGTCCCAAATAGAACATGATAGCCTTGTTGTGATAGTGTAGAAAGTGATGCTAAATATAAGGAGAAAGTGAAATCTCCTGGGGACAAATTTTAGTGTCCAAAGAATGAAAAATTGAAAAGATAAACAAACCTTTCATTCCATTTGTAACATGAGAGAGTCTCTTATAAAAAGAAACAAGGAGTCCTGTGGCACTTTTAAAGACTAACTAATTTATTTATTGCTTGAGCTTTCATGGGAAATTTTCCTCCTATTCTATAAGTTCCCTATCTTCAAGCATCTGACTAAGTGGGATTTTCTCCCATGAAAGCTCATGCGATAAATGAATTTGTTAGTCCTTAAAAGCGCTATAAAAAAGGTATACCATACACCCATGCAGCTGCACTTCTTACTCTGGTCCAGGCCAAGGACTCAGTGCAACTTAAGTTAGGCACATGCTGCATAAGTGTTTTGCTGGCCTGAAGCCACAGTACTCAGTTCTTCTCAGGACTGAGCTGGTAGTAAGCAAAAGAACTTAATAGAGCGTTGAAAACAGAGATTTTTTTAAACAAAGAATTAAGTCAAAACTACAGCATGCTACTGTTTTATGAAAAGATGGAAATTAATGATCTATTATAAACTATTTAGATGTTGCATAGAAAATATTTCAGAAGCAGAAAGTTAATTGAAAGGCATATACCATGTTTTTAGGACAAAGGCTATCATTTTCAAAAGTGCCTAAATCCCGTTTTCACATTTGCTTCCAAGTCCTATCGATTTTCAATCACATTTAGGCTGCGAGGTCACTTTTGAAAAATGAGACTTAGACTTCTCAGACACTTTGTTCTTTTTATAATTTTTACCCAAGTAGTATGACATAGAGACACGCAATGTTGAAATTTGGTTTTACAGTTACAATCTTTTTCTTTTTGAATTTCGTCAAAGGGTGAGGTAGAGTTTGCCCGAATCATGTCCCTGGTTGATCCCAATGGGCAGGGAACCGTATCTTTCCAGTCCTTCATTGACTTCATGACCAGAGAGACTGCGGACACAGACACAGCTGAGCAAGTCATAGCTTCTTTCAAAATCTTAGCTTCAGATAAGGTCAGTCCTTTTGTTCTTAGTGGTAGGGATTTCCCTGTTTCAGTGTCAGAGTTGTTAAACATTCCTTTTCCTGAAGCCTTTCACAAACTGTCTAGTAGAGCTGGGTTCTGTTTTTCCTTAAAAAGACTAAAGAGCTCACTTTCATTTTTGTGGTACCGGTTTGAACTTCGATCCAAGTTCCTAAGTGGAATGTGAGTGGAATTCAAAGCTGGTTATTTACCCTTCACGTCACAAAGAACTAACAGAACATTTTGCTAAAGATTTATAAATCTTATAAGGTTTGCAGATGATACCAAGATTGGAAGGGTTGCAAGTGCTTTGCAGGATAGGATTAACATTCAAAATGATTTAAACGAACTAGGGAAATAGTCTGAAGTAAACAGGATGAAATAAAAGGTTGTTACAAGAAAGGCAGAAAAAATTGTTCTCCTTAATCTCTAAGGTCAAGACGCAAAGGGCTAAATTACAGCAATGGCAGTTTTAGGCTGGACATTAAGAAAAACTTACTAAATGTGGCTATGTCTACACTTGAAAAGTTAAGTCGACTCTCTTAAGTTGACTTAACTTTTCAAGTGTAGATGTGGTAGAAGTGGCTCCCCACTGAAAAGGGACCTGAGGGTCCCGGCGAGAAGAGAGCCATGGCTCCTTTGTCCCAGGGACCAGCATGGGTCCCGGCGAAAAGGGAGCCATGGCTCCTTTCTTGCCAGGACCCGCGGCTTCCCGGCAGAAGGGAGCCGTGGATCAAAACCAGGGCTCCCTTCTTGTCAGGACCCCCATGCGAATCCTGGGAAGAAGGGAGCACAGGCTCCCTGCTTGCTAGGAGCCCCGCTTCCTTCTCCCTGGACTCTCATGGGTCCAGGCAAGAAGGAAGCCACCAACGCTCCAGCTGACGGGATCCCTGGTGTTTCCCATGTCAGCTGGAGCGCTCGGGCTGGCAATTGCCGGCACTCCAGCTGACCGGTGCTCCAGCTGACAGAGGACCTTCCGGGAATCCCCTGTCAGCTGAAGCACTGGAAGCTGCCAGCCCCAGCACTCCAGGCTGACAGGGGAACCTCCAGGGATCCCTTGTCCAGGGAGCGCCACTCCCTTTTTGCCCGGACCCCCACGGGTCCGGGGAGAAGAGAGTGCAGGACTCCCTTTTGGCTGGGACCCACTTGGGTCCCCAGGAGAAGGGAGCACGGGGCTCCCTTCTGGCCGAGACTGCTTGGGTCCTGGCCAGAGTGGGTCCTAGCCAGAAGGGAGCCCCGCGCTCCCTTCTCCCATGGACCGGAGCGGGTCCTGGCCAGAAGGGAGCCCCACGCTTCCTTTTTGTCAGAGACCTGAGCGGGTCCCAGCCAGAAGAGACCCCCGCACTCCCTTCTCCTGGGGACCCGCACACGGGTCCTGTTCAGAAGAGAGCCCCGCGGGTCCCTTCTGGCCAGGGACCTGAGTGGGTCCTAGGGAGAAAGGAGCTGCAGCTTCCTTTTTGCCGGGACCCACGCGGGTCTCAGGGAGAACGGAGCCACAGCTCCTTTTTTG
>ML685870.1:3514931-3566459 GCA_007922175.1 Pelusios castaneus | reverse complement strand
GGTGGGGCGAGTGGGGCGACTGTCCTCGGTTCTGCGGGCCCCACCACTGCCATGCTGCCCCCGCCCCGCTGCCTTCAGCCACAAGCCAAAGTTGCGGGGTGGGGATGCAGAGCACGGCCCAGGGGTTAGATCTGGCAGGGGGGCCAGATCAGGCAGTTGTCTTAAGGGCTGGAGTCTGGGGGCCCCCCATTATAGTCCCTGCATTAATCTGGTCCTGGGCACACACAGGGAATGAGGCTGCTATGCATCTGCTGAGGAGAGTGGAGGATGTTCTCCACGCAGCAGCCAGAGTGCAGTGCAGGAGCAGGAGCTGGGTTCATAACTGACTTCCATTTGGAGTGGTCTGTACACAGAGAGTGCTGCCAGCAAGCAGCTCGTGGGCTCAGGTCAGAACAGGACAAATAGTATAGACTCTGTCTAGCCACTGATATTAGTTTTGTGATCTCGACTAATAGGAACCAGAATCTGAATTCCAAACACAGAATCTGAATTCCAAACACATTCCAAATAGAAGTGTGTGTTGAAGATCAAACCACTGTCCCAAGAAAGTGAGAGAGGAGCTTTTTGCTCTATAAAACATCACGTCTTCTTTTTGTGTTATTTTAAATGATGTCACAAGTGTCCAGAGCAGCAAATAGGTACTTTTTAATGGCATTATACATTGAAGGTGGCAATTATAATAATAAAAAAGTTTGTCTAGAAACTTCCTATAATATTGAAGTCAACAGTGTATAATTGAGAGTAGACTTTGACACTCTCTGTTTGCTGAGAACATTATTCCCACAGTGTTATGGCTGGAGTTACAACTCAGCAGGAGAATTACTCTCTGTCTTGGAAAAACAGACAGGAAATCCTAGTTTATTAATATTAATTCTATAAGATACACAAACAAAAATCTGTTAAATATGTTATATATTTGGGTTTTTAAAAATTCTTTTGGAAATAACTCTTTTTCAGCCTTATATTCTTGCAGAAGAGCTGCGGCGAGAACTTCCTCCCGAACAGGCTCAGTATTGCATCAGAAGGATGCCTGCTTACTCTGGCTCAGGTGCTGTTCCTGGAGCTCTGGATTATACCTCGTTTTCATCAGCACTGTATGGAGAAAGTGACCTGTAATTCAGTGATTGGCCATAATCATTGTATGCATTGGAAAAACAGTAACCCTGATTTCTCATTTTGCTTCTTCAAAGCTTTGACAAGATTTAAAAGTGATTTTTACAAATATAGTAGGTACATTCAGTGTCAAATGTTAGGAATGCAAAGAACTAGCATATATTTCAGTATGCAGCACTAGTAGACTTCTGCATTGATGGCAATAATTTATTTGGCCTA
The DNA here is from genome assembly GCA_007922175.1 of Pelusios castaneus. Taxonomy (NCBI): domain Eukaryota; kingdom Metazoa; phylum Chordata; order Testudines; family Pelomedusidae; genus Pelusios; species Pelusios castaneus. The sequence continues at coordinate 3,565,127 of ML685870.1, read as the reverse complement.
TATATTATTAAAATGTATTTTAAAGAAAAGTGAATCACTAATTTAGAAATATATGAAATGTGAGACCTATTCAGGAAAAAAACAACAACTAAAGCTTGTGAAAATAAAACCTATTAACAAAATGATTCACCATTTTAAAATTTTTTTTCATCCTATACATGCTGCTTTTACTATGTTCATAGAGTTCTCTGTTAGAAGTCAGGCTTTCTTTCATATAAAAATATTACTTTTCCAATGTTATGGTTTATATGCTTCCACACATGGAGTTTAATAAAATAAAAAATGCATTTTTTCAGGGAAGAAAAATACCAGTCAAATAAAATGCTTAACCATTAAAATAATCCCAAATGTATTTTTTATATCTTTTCAAGATGGTTTTCTATTAACACCGCTCTGTAAGCATAATCGTGTAAATTCATAATACATTACAATCTTAATATCTTGTAATAAATCTAGAAACAGTTCATTTCCTTTCAAGCCTTTTACTTTGCAGCTTAGAGAACACAATTTTCATAAACAGGAAATAGTAAGGAAGCTAATTCATGTAAATTGTATTGTTTTGAAATCACCAGTCATGTCTATTTTGAAGAGATCCTTTGTTTTCTGTTGTGTGAAAGCCAGTTCTTATGTTTTTATTAGTGAGCAACCTGTACTATCTCATGTGATACAAAATCCTATCTAAACTGTCTACGGTTGTGTTGCAAAAGTTTTAACTCTATGTCACATACGGAATTCAGATTATAGTTTATCTTCATCTCTGTTGAATGGTAGTTCTGCTACCATATGCTAGTTTGTTTTACCAGTTATGTTCCATCATGACAACCAGTAGAGAAGTAAAGCAATAACTTTTTTACTTGAATCCTAACAGATACTGAAAAATGCAATGTAGTCAAACAAAACATTCACAAATGGCGAAGTTGTGAACTGTGCAACGCAGTGCTACTAAAGCAATGATGTGTCTAATGAATAAACTCTGCTTTTCAAAACTTTGATGGTTCAGTCATTGAAATTCATTTAGTGTTTTCTCTAAAGAACCAGAAATATTTCTACACATTAAATGAGGGTTAGATTTTGCCATTTGCTTAAAAGAGTAAACATTCCATACATTAACCCAGGTGGAAGGACTTGCACTACATTGCTGGAGTCAATTCTTGGCTGGCTAACAAATTAGTTGGCGAGGGGCAGCTGTGATCTAGTGGCTCATGGCCAGGGTTGGGAATGAATGGAACTTAGTTCTGTTCCTTACTCTCTGCCTTAACCTCTCTGTACTGTTATATTTTCCCACTTGTAAAAGGTAGATGATAATACTTACGCACTTTGGTGATGTGCTTTGAGACCTATAGATAAGATGCGCTATATAAGTGATCATGTCTTTATTTGATTTTAACATGTAGCTTAATATTCCAGAACTTTCCAGACTGCGAGCCAAATGGATGCTCAGGATGCTGTACAGCTAAATATGGTTTAAAAGATCCTTTTGAGTATCATATTGACTCTTCTGTGTGAATGAGCAGCGTGTCTGCTCCAAATTAGGCACAGGCATGGAAACAAAATCTCTGGACATTTCAATGTGAAGGTGGTTTAGCATGGTTCTAACTCACTTTCACAAACAACAAAATTATTTACACGGGGTTGAGTGCTGCTCCAAAAAGCATAAATTTTTCCCCTGGCTTTGAAAGCATTGGAGCATTCATTTTTTTCATCTGAATGTTCCTCTGATCAGGATGAATGAGGAACGAAATCATCAGCACCAGTAGCAAATGGCTTTTATAAAATAATTTTTGATCCATGGAGCAGATCGGTAATGTCCAGGAGTGGTGTAGCAAGGGTTTCCAATGCCTGCTGGCACCTGGGGGGCCAAGCCCACATTTGTGCTCCCCTGTGCACCCCACACCACCCCATGCCTTGCAGCTCCCCTGCCTTGTGCCCCCCTGCAGTCTGGCACTTGGGGGCTTGGCCCACCTCCCAGCCTTCCTCCTCCCCTGATCCTGTTGCTACACTACTGATGTCCAGAGAAGATAGCAAGTAGAGCACCTGATAACTAACTTTAGATCGCTTGGTAACCTACACAAAAGAGATTAATGCCCCATCTAAACCAACCTAAAGATTTTGTACTGTACTTGTCACCTTGCTGTGCCTTACAGTTTCAAAAAAAGCAATTTAATACAAAGTTTCTCTCCCTTTCCATGTTTGTTTATTTATGGAAACGGAAGATAAATAACTGAGTAGCACGTTTTGTTTGGAAGGGGGAAAACATGCATGGGCTTTCTGATGCTTTCTAAGCATGTCTGCGTTGTGGGACAGCCAGGGAGCAAGGTCCATCCATTGTGCTCACAAACCTTCACGTTTGTGGCTGACAATTGCTTTGATCCACTGAACCACTTTGTTTACACTTGAGGCGGTTGAACAGGCATTTACTGACTATGCTGCTCTGATTAGATTCACCCCAAATTCTTAGGCTTAATGATCTACAATATTCAACCTTAGAGGTCATGGTTCACTGTGGCCAAAGTGGGGGAGCGGGGCAAATAAACCTAATTAGTTTTAAGACTGAGTTTGTTAAATTTGTGACTGGGATTAGATGACAATGTTGCCTGTGACAGCAGGGGACTGGAGTGAGTGACCCAGGAGGTCCTTTCCAGTCCTTTTTCTTACATCAAAGTGGAATAAGATAGAGTGGAACCAGTTTTTCAATCAGGAGTAGATGCTGTAGGATGTTTTTAACACCCATTGTTATTGTGAATTAGTGAAGAGTCCAGAAAAACTCCAAGGCTGTAGACTGTCTTTAACAATTTTAGGGCAAAGTCCCTTGATGGAGGTCATATTATGAACATGGTCAATTACTAGAAGCACTTACCTCTTTCATCAGCATAACCTCTATTTGCTCTCATTCCTTTTCAGCCAACTACTATTCATAGAATCATAGAACAATAGGGTTGGAAGGGACCTCACGAGGTCACCTAGTCCAACCCCCTGCTAAAAAGCAGGACCACTCCCACTAAATCACCCCAGCCAGGGTTTTGTCTAATCAGGCCTTAAAAACCTCCAAAGATGGAGATTCTACCACCTCCCTAGATAGCCCATTCCAATGCTTCACCACCCTCCTAGTGAGAAAATTTTTCCTAATATCCAACTTTGACCTCTCCAGCTGTAAGTTGAAACCATTGCTCCTTGTTCTCGCCTCTGCTACCATCGAGAACAGCCTAGCTCCCTCCTCTTTGGAGCACCCCTTCAAGTAGTTGAAGGTTGCTATCAAATCTCCCCTCAGTCTTCTCTTCTGTAGACTAAATAAGCCTAGTTCCTTCAGTCTCTCCTCATAAGTCATGTGCCCCAGTCCCCTAATCATTTTTGTTGCCCTCCCCTGGACTCTTTCTAATTTGTTCTCATCCTTTCTGTAGTGGGGAGCCGAAAACTGGACACAGTATTCCAGATGCGGCCTGACCAGTGTCGAATAGAGGGGAATTATCACATCCCTCGATCTGCTGGCAATACTACTACTGATGCAGCCTAATATGCCATTGGCCTTTTTCGCAACAAGGGCACATGTTGGCTCATATTCGTCTTCCCGTCCACCATAACCCCAGGTCCTTTTCTACAGTGCTGCTACTTAGCCGATCGGTCCCCAGTCTGTAGCAGTGCATGGGATTTTTTTGTCCTAAGTGCAGGACTTTGCACTTGTCTTTGCTGAACCTTATGAGGTTTCTTTCGGCCCAGTGTTCCAATTTGTCCAAGTCTCCCTGGATCCTGTCCCTGCCCTCCAGAGTATCTACCATTCCCCCCAACTTGGTGTCATCTGCGAACTTACTAAGCACGCAGTCTATTCCATCATCAAGATCATTAATGAAGATGTTGAATAGAACTGGCCCCAGGATTGACCTCTGGGGCACTCCACTTGTTACCAGTTGTCAACCAGACATCGAGCCATTGATTCCTACCCGCTGAACCTGTTGATCTAGCCAGTTTTCAATTCACCTTACGGTCCACTCGTAAGTATGGGTCCACTTGTCCAACCCATACTTCCTTAACTTGCCGACAAGAATGCTGTGGGAAATCGTATCAAAAGCCTTGCTAAAGTCAAGATATACCATGTCAACGGCTCTTCCTGCACCCACAAATCCAATCATCTCATCATAGAAAGAAATCAGGTTGGTCAGGCACGATTTGCCCTTGGTGAATCCATATTGACTGTTCCTGATCACTCTATTTTCCTCCAAGTGTTTCAGGATGGATTCTTTGAGGACCTGCTCCATGATTTTCCCAGGGATTGAAGTGAGGCTGACCAGTCTGTAGTTCCCCGGATCCTCCTTTTTTCCTTTCTTAAAGATAGGTACTATATTTGCCTTTATTCAGCCAGATGCTGATGGCTGCCAGGCCCTGGTGTATCTCAGAAATGGTAATGTCAGCTTTTGATATTAACAAAATGCAGAGCTGATGTTGTCTGCCTATTTCCCTTAACAGGGGTTCTAGAAGCTCTTGTTTTCTTATTCACTAGCCACAAAAAGGCTGGATCAGAGATTCCACTAGTGGTTAGTGGCTTGTATTTCTGTTAGAATTTCCAGGACTTCATGTTTTTCCAAACCCTTGGAAGGGATCATACCGTGTTATTGATTACATATTCAACTTGTTCCTGGTTTCTGGAAAGCATGACCCAAGTTCTCAACTGGTGTAAACTGGCATCACTCCAGTATCTTAAATGGAGCTACACCAGTTTCCACCACCAGCTGAGGAGATAGCCCCTTCAGTTTAATTGGAGAAAAAAGCCTATAGTCATGTTACAAAAAAACAGCTAATAAAGAAATGAAGTAAAAAGCTTCAGCAACACATGCAACAACAGAAAAAAGGAGCAATCAATACAAAAATCTTTTAATAAAGATACACTGATTAATATAAAATAAGAACTCCTTTGTATCATTTCTGAAGCTTGAGCACAGACTAAAATAATATTAAACGTGTGAGTTGGCTTTCAGCTTGTACTGTAATAGATAATGGAATTAAAGCAGCTGTATTAGCAATAACTGGAACTTTAACTTGAGCTGTCCCTGCTTCAGACTATTTTAATAATGTATTAGTATTTTCTTTTATGGAAAACTGATTTAGTGTTTTATAATTGTATTATGTGGGGAATTATCTATTCTTCCAAAACATCCCGCTATTGGCCACTTTTGAGAGAACGGTACCAAACAGAGAGACATTATTCTGTCATGGCATAGTAATTTTTATATATTACACAAAATTAAACTTCTCAGAATGGATTGTAATCCTTTATAGGTCAAAGAGATTTCCACTGGGAAACATATGCTCAAATTTACTGGACCGAAGATGCAGTATAATTGCCTCAACTTCACTGAGCCCGGATGTATTTTTCTCTTAAATATTGGTAGATTTCACAATAATTGAAAATACTGATTCTCTTCACAGCTCTCATTTCCCAAGTTTTAAGTTTAATCACTTGAATACTTGCTATTGTTTCATGTGTTTCTTCGTGAAGTTCTAGCGTAATAGTGGAATGTCTCTGCTTCAAATACAGCTGTTGACACATTCAAGTGAGATTCTGCAGCCAAATGTTTTAACAAAAGACAATTCTCCCTGTAATTCAGAATTGAATGTTCTGCACCAAAAACTACCTGTACTTTTTTCTATCACTTCTTTAGTGAGTGAATACTGTATTTTCATTCCAAGTGATCCCTCATGATATTCGCAGTGAAAAACTGTTTAGGCACAAAAATTGAGATTTTTCCAAAAGATGAAAGCTACTAACAAAAAATCACTCATTGCCCTTGTAAAATATATGAGCTACATTTATCCACAAGCTCTCACTTTCAGCATGAGAACAAAACAAAGATTTTATGCTCCAAGAGCCAAAAAAAAAGAAAGAAAAAAGAGAAATTAATAATAATCTTGCCAATTTATTTTTGTTTCAATTGCCTTTGGCATCTGTAATATAGTTTTGCACAAATGAGATTATTGCATTACATTGCTGCAATTACTCCAATTATTTCTCAAAGATATTCAAAGAGTGTAAATCCACCCATATTAGTTTTATTTCAACACCTGTTCATGCCTCGTCTGGTTGTCCCTGTTCAATCACTCAAAATTTTGGCCCCAGTTCAGGAAACCATTCTTAATCAGCACTTAAGCATATGCTTAAAGTTAAGCATGTTTTTCAGAACTATCCTGAATAGGAATAAATTCAAGCACATGCTTAAGCGATTTCTGGAATTGGGGCCTTTATACTGAGTGACTGCTACTGTTGTCAAAAGACTCCAGTAAGCAAAAGACATGAAATAAATATAATAAAAGGGAAAAAACATTAGGCCTAGGCTATTGTTCCTTAATAAACAAACACAATTGAGATTCTGTAGGATAAGAAAGATTTTTTTGTACTAACGAGTCACGTTATATATTTGATCTTGTCTTCCTTTCAAAGCAAAAGAAAGGTTTTTGGCAATATTGGACAAAAGCGTCACTTAAGTCAATAGAGCTATACTAATGTCCATCTGCTGAGGATTTGGTCCATTATCTTTGACTTAAAAGTTCCTAAAATATCTCTCAGGAATGTCATTAGTATAGATATGAGTTAAAACCTGCCTCTGCTGAAGTACATAGGGTATATTGACTTCAGTGAGACCAGGATTTCACCAGTGGTCTTTGGAAGCTCTCATGAATATTTTCACAAGGCTTAGATCTTCCTTAACTCACCCCAGAAAGGCAGGAGGGCCAACTTGCCTTGTCTGTTTGGGAAAATTGACTAGTATAGCTATAGTGGAAGCATTTATTTTGCTTACAGCTATTCCAGAATTACTCCCCATATGACTATTCTGTTCTGGTATAAAAATCACTCTGTTCTTGGATAGCATCTTCTATCAGAGGCCAGGGCCGTCCCTGGGGAGGCGAACGGGGCAATCGCCCCGGACCCTGCAGTTACGTGGGCCTCCCGGCCCCCCACACAGCCACACTCTTTCCTCCTCCGCGGCTTGGGAGCACTAAGCCTGGCCTCTGAGCTAGCTCCCTCCGCCCCCGAGGCGGAGCAGGTGGCCGGGGCCTGCCTCTGGGCCGGCCTGCTGCGACCTGCCCCATGTGGCCAGGGCCAGCCCTCGGTGGCGGCCTCAGGTCCCCGGCTGGGGCTCCGGCCGCAGCAGCCTGGGGTCCTGGCTGCGGCTGGCTCCCTCCACTGGTGGACCCCGCTTCCGGGGCCGGGCCCAGAGCCGGCTCCCTGCTGGCGGCCACAGCCTCCCCACCCTGGCTGGCTCCCTGGGGGGGTGGAGCGGCGCGCCTGCCCTCCAGCACGGAGGGCACCTAGGCCAGTTGGCGCTGGGCCCCGCTCCCCCCACGGGACAGTGCTGTCAGAGGCTCTTATCTTGTCTTACAAATCATCAAAGAATTTAGCCTGAAGGCTTCAGTGACTTTCCCATGCTTCCACAAAAAAGTCTCTGGCTATACTGAGAATATGGTCTTTAACCACTAAACTGCTCCCTATTGAAAAACAGCTGGGTGGGAGTGAAGAAGTGAACTAGAACCATTACAGATGGGTTATAATAGCCATTTATGTAATGATTTAAATGTTCAAAGAACTGGTATATATTAACTAGTCTGCCCAATACACCCTTTAGATAGATGAATATAGTATTATTATGTCCATTTTATAGATGGGGAAGTGGAGTCAGAGATGTAATGGGATTTTATCCAAAAGTTAGTGGGAAACAGAACTCAAACTAATTTAAAGAACTGAATTCAACTTTACAAAAAATATTGGCCCTCAGTACTGCATAACTGCATAAGACTGTAGAAATCATGAAAAACAAACTTTATAGGGCTTGTTCCAGAGAGGTAGCCGTGTTAGTCTATTTCAGCAAAACAAATGAGGTGTCCTGTGGCACTTTTGATTTCTTAGTCTTTAAAAATGCCACAGGACTCCTCGGTTTTTTTTGTTTGTTTTTTTAATAAGGCTTCTGTTTCTGTAATTATTAAGCTTTACATGTTTATTTGAACTTAGGTGAAGACCACAGAAATACACCAAAATATTGTCATGAAGTTTGAGTTTGCCATAGTGTGCAACCTAAATACCCAGGAATCTATGATATTATATGCCACATTTGGGGATGGGAAAGTTAGAGGGTAAATTAATCCCCTAATTTACAGAAACATTATCTTTTTGTTAAACAAATAAAAATTAAGCCTGTCATCACAGCTACTTGGCAAACCGCTCCTGTGACTTGCTCCTGGTTTTTCTGAGTGCACCCGTTTCACATTTGCCTTGGAGTAGAATGGTGAAATTCCCCTAATGTCAGACTGAGCCTTGATTGCTGTCCTTTGCTACTAATAGTGATTATCCCAACAGATCTGGCCTAGGCTCAGATGGTGTAGTTCTGTTCCTTCTCAGAGCACTGTCAGTGATTAATAGAGACATGAGAGCCTTCTCAAAGAAAGCTACTATTTATTTAGGAAAAAAAGCATTGCAGTGTAAACATCTCTTAAAAACTATAAACTGGCCTATATTCATACCTGGTTACCAGGTATCTAATTGTGGGGACCCTGCAAGAATTAACTCCTTATAGACTCTTCTGCAATGCCTCCTTCTGTGTCAGCTCATCCCCTTGTCAGAGCTCACTCACAACACCCTGAAGGAGACCTGGCAACTCACCCCTTCTTTTCCTCAGAAGGCTTTTTAACTGTTTAGTGTTCATTTGCTACTTAGCTTCCAGCCAGGCAAGACAAGTGTCACTTCTGCCTGGATCCTGCCAAACATACAATGCATTTTTTTCTGGTATGTATTAGAGGCCAGATTTACAGTTGACTGTGCAATCTTTTATTCCTTGGAGCCATCCATCCTATGCATTGAATGAGTGAGGGATCCAATGGAGAAAACAGCATGTGATTGTGTAATTAAAGATGATGTTTCCTAATGAATACACATATAGAGGTAGAATTTGGTTTTGTTCCCCCTCCCCTCCCAAGGACTGGGAGTCTCTGCCCTGCCCCCAAAAGGGATTGGGCTAAAACAGGACAGGGGGTTTATATTCAAGGTCTGGTGTGATGTAGCCTGACTTTTCCCTCATTGCCTTGCCAGGTGTCCAGTTTTTGAACAGAATGCCAGGGTGAAAAGGGAACTTGGCAGCATGCTGCCCTTGCTAACTCCAGGTTTCCGTGAGCTCCAAAGGGATGGTCCTGTTCATCTAGTCCAGCAAGACAAACAAGGAGACTGGTTAATGGCACAAGTGTCTGAAGAAGTGGGATTTCTCCCATGAAAGCTCATGCAATAAATAAATCTGTTAGTCTTTACAAGTGCCGCAGAACTCCTTGTTTGTTTTTCTGCAATAGACCAATACCACTACTCCTTTGGAACTAGATGCCTTGGGTATCTGCAGTAACCGATGCGGGAAGAGCTGCAGATGCTTGGCTTCCGATCCAGGCCGCAAGAGGTGGGCGTTGCCTTTCTTGCACCTCTGCCTCAGTTGCCCAGCTCTGGCCCTTGCGAGGGAACCGACCCCCACCGTGTCCCGAGCCGCTCCCCCAGCCCGTCGGCCAGGCCTGCGGCGAAGGCCCGTGCGAGAGCGCAGACAACCGAGCGCCCCGCCCCTCCGCTCCCACGCACGCACGGCGGCCTGGCCGGCACTGGGAACGCCCAGCCTCCCCGCAGCACGAGGGTAGAACTGTGTGCGGAGCGGCCCGGGCTGCTACCGACAGCAGCATGTCTCCCGCCGGCTACGCGTTGCCGGAGCGGCCGGGTAACTATGGGGCCGGGGAGGGGGCGCGTGTGGGGCTCAGGGCTGCCTCCGTCCTGGCCCGTGGCTCTGAGCCTGTCTGGTTGGTCACACAGCCCGGGCCGGGGAAGCTGCTGCTGCAATCCTCTTGCACCGGAGCGCGCGCCTCTGTTGTCCCTGTCCCGTCCGGCCGCCAGCCAGGCTCGGCCGCGCGCGCTCCCCCGGGCTCGCATTAGCAGCTCCGGGCTGGGGGCTCCTTGTTGCCCGCACCCTGGGGAACACGCTGGGCGCGCTCGGTCGGAGGCCGGGCCGTCCTAGCCCGTGTTCCGGGTGAACGTGTGTTTGCAGCAGCCGCTCACTGAGGGGGCGTCAGATTTATTTTAATGAGCGCATGAAAGTTACAAACCCGTTTGGGGCACGGCAGCTTCCTATCCCCCCAGTCCGCCCACCTTCAGCTAAGGCTCAGGTTTTGTTTGGTTTTTTAAATGATGCGAGTTGCCCTGCGGGTGAGCTGAACCGGAGCTGCCCAAACAAACAAGGAGTCCTGTGGCACTTTTAAAGACTAACATTTATTTATCGCATGAGCTTTCGTGAGCTTAAATGCACTTTACCAAATAAATACAGTCCTTCAGTGTAGATTAAAGCTGGGGTCTGCTTCTTGCACACCTCTCTCCTTGGAGTGGGAAAACAAACTAGTCAGCTTGATTGTTCTTTACAGTTCTTTTCACCTGGCTGTCATTCACAGGGGGCTGGTCTACACTTGAAATGTACAGCCACACAGCCATGCCACTGTAAGAGCGCTTGTGTGTCTGCGTTGTGTTGACTGGAGAGAGCTCTCCTGCCAACAAAAGGCAGCCACATAAATGAACAAGCAGTCCAGTGGCACTTTTAAAGACTAACAAATGTATTTATTGCATGAGGTTTCTTGGGAGAAGATCCCACTTCGTCAGACATAAATAAGCAACTGTAGCTATGTCTGCAGGAGTTGTGTTTACACCAGCAAAACTTAGGTTAATCATGGGGTATTGTTTTCACACCCCTAAGCAACACATTTTTTTCTGGAGTAAGTGCTAGTGTAGACAAGGCCTACATGTTTGTTTAAATCCAAATCAAACTTTTCACTTTAATTAATGGAGTTGTAATTTGTTTTGTTAATCCATGTTTCTGTAACAATGCCAAAATTTTAGGAACCATATTGACCTGACAGAATATATCTGAAGGGACAGCATCAGTTTGAAAATCAGTTAACTTAAAATATTTTAATAAATAAATAAAATTTCAGAGGTACTTTTCCCCAAGTCCCTTTACCAACTATTCTTGTTCTGCCACTATATTTACCTATTTTTAAATGCCCCTCTTGCCACACTTGTGCAATAGGCCTATACAAACAGAGGAAGTGGTCTGTACAAAGTGCTAGTAAATAGAAAAAGTAAACAAACCCAGAAAAAATTTTACGGAATTGTGATGGTTCACCTTACTTTGGAATCATATTTGAACAGTGCCTCATTTTCCTGTTTGACTGGGTAAGCCTTCCAATTAAAAAGTCCACCATGTGGAATAAAAAATAGTAAAAAAAAGAAAAATCAAAATTAGCTGGGCTAGTTTCTTCATTAGGGTTGAGTGGGGCGTTCTTCGCTTTATTTTAGGGGCTTACCTTCATGTGGAGCTTCCAAGTAGTCCTTTACTCTGCTCCACTGTAGGCTTCCTCCTCAAGTCCCTTTCCTTTTGAAAGAGCAGCACTGTGGGTCTTTTCTAGTCTCACACAAGCAGACTCATTTGCATGTATTATAATCTCAGGTCTTGTTCCTGATGTTTACTGTTGTGCTTGGGTTTATTCAAAGGAATAGTCCAGTCCACTGAGTTCATATGAGTAAAGTGAAGCACCTGCATAAGGGTTTGCAGAATCTGGCTATTAGATATTAATATTAAAAAGCAGTCGGTTAAAATTAGAACAGGTGTGAGGTTTTTTACATTGACCATGTAAGTATTTCATTAGTAGTAGAGTAAATTATGTACGGACTCTCCTTCAGAAGGAGAGTGTGACTGGTGTGGAGCTGTATTTTCAAGGGATGTTTCTGTAAATGTACACCTATTGTGCTACTTTTTTTCCCGAACTATTGGCATCAAAACCTGAAAGCTTCATGGAAAGGAATAGTGCAGAAAAAGAGTGATGATTAAATCAGTTAAGGATTGTTTGTAATGCCTAAATAATTTTGGCTAAAAACCCACATAATAAGTGTTTTAATGATATAGCGTGGGTTAAAGGAAGAGTGAGTCTGAGGGAGGAAGGCATACTGAGTGAACATAGGTAGATGGAGGAAGAGGATGTATTTGAGGAATGCAGAGGATCAAGATGTAAATTGCACAAGATGGATAGAGTGTGCAGGATACCAGGACAAGCATAGATTGAGAGTTTATATCAGGGGTGTTAGATGCGGCAGACAATAGGCTGAACGTAAGAGAGTGAACTGGGGACACTCATAGGAAAATCGTGGATTGAGTAGAGCAACCATATGGGATCAGTGTTCTAGTATCTTGTCTCTGACAATGGCCAGTACCAAATGATTCAGAGGAAACAGCTAGAATCCCCGTGTACAATTACAGATTAAATTGTTCATAGTGGAAGTTTCTTCCTAACTTCCAACAAACAGGGGTTGGTATACATAAAAGGTCAATATTATTTTCATTATCCACAAAATGCCTCAACTTTTTCTAAATCTTGCCAAGCGCTTGTACACGTGGTATTTTATGGCATTGAGTTCTATAAGTCAGTTATATGGAGGCTACAACTTAGAGCACAAACTACACAGTTGATGAAATAATGTCACCTGTTACGCATCTACTAGACATAAGAAAAATGGGTCTGACATATCCATTCACCTTGGAAAATAAACAACTGCTTTGACGTTAACCCAGAAGTTGGCAGGAAACTGTCTATGCAAAACTGTTTGATTTAGTTTGAATATTTCATCAGAGTATTTCTGACCAGCTCTGTTTATTACTTTCTGGCTCACATTAGCAAAACGCTTCTGATTTAATTTCTAACCCCTCAAGGCAGTGTTTGTGGTTGATTTGTTATTTCAGTTTTTAAAAAAATATTGATACTTAAGAATCAGAACACATTTCTATTTATTTTCAGTTCTGAATTTCCCCTCCGTCTCCCTTTTTAAAACAAAACCTTAATTTTGGGTCTAAGGTCCTTATCCAGATCACACTGAAGTAAATATGAATCTTTCTCTGGTCTTCAACAATGAGCTTCCAATCAAATCTTAAATTGTTTGTGTGTCCCTTTATGCATGAATATACATTGTTCTAGCATCACTAATTGTGCTGTGTTTGAGTAGTAAGGGAATTCTTCAGTGCAAAAGCATGTTGTGTTTGTATGAGGAAGCTTTAAAAAGTGCACACTCACTCAGCCTTGAAAAGAAGCTGGCAGCCTTTGCCATTGGAGCATGGTGTTTGTCAGGTCAAATAAATCCAGAAGTGAAAATCAGTCATGAGATACGTGGGTATTGCCTGGACCTCTCCCAAGGTAGTAAAGTCTGTAAGGCTGGAGCAGATTCTCTAGTCTTTATTTAGGTGGACTCCTTAGTTCAGAGAGTCTTGCTTGGGCAAAAACTGCAGGAGTAGGTCCCTGAGAGAACTTGCACAAGGAAACATAACAACGTTTTTGGTGAATAAGTGCTGATGTAGTGGGAGGGAGGATTGGTCAATACCTATATGACAAATTGCTTGTGGAAAAGGATACATTTTGGATATATACATAGGTCCTGCTTCTGCAACTGACTGACATATTATGGGCTCCATCTGGTTGCAGAGTGCTCATACAGATGCAGAAGTGGGGTCAGAGGCCTTTAATATGTTGTTTGCTCATGTTAAAATATCACAACTTCAAATGCACTACCGTAACTGATCACTGTTTTATAATAAAATGAATAACCGCTGACTAAAACCGACTTTGAATATTCAAAGTACTTAAACTTAAAAAATATATATGGGGGGAGTGGAAGGGAAAGGAATTTCAAAGTTACTTACTTTTGTTTTAATTGTACTTTTAAAAGTGAATACCAAGAGCTTGAAAGATGAAATTGAATCAATTTTATGGGAGCGGATTATGGTTTTAGATGGAGGCATGGGGACCATGATACAGCAGCATGCACTATCAGAAGAGGACTTCCGTGGGCAAGAATTTAAGCATCATCCCAAACATCTGAAAGGCAACAACGACCTTTTGAGTATAACTCAGCCTGATATAATCTACAAAATTCACAAGGTATTGTATTGCCTGATTTCTGTGTACAACTAAATCAAGAATTGCCTCTCCTCTTGTGGTTCCAGAACTAGCTGCTCCAAGAAGTAGTCATTAATGGTGTCTAGAAATTTTATCTCTGCATCTTGTCCTAAGGTGACATGCACCAGTCAAAATAGGGATAGTTGAAATGCTCCATTATTACTGAGTTTTCTGGTTTTATAGCCTTTCTGATCTCCTTGATCATTCCACAGTCGTCATTGTTCTAATATTTTTACTGTGAAATATTAAAAGTGAGTAAGAAGAGAGTAATATAGTGTCTTACTTAAAGACTATGAGGATTAGAGTAACAAAAAAAATGAAAAAGAAGCAGTGACTTCAAGCTCTATAGATATTTAAGGAAAAAAGCTCTGTGACTGAGTCTGCTAGTTGACTAAGATATATCAACCAAGCTGTTGTCGCGCTGAACCTTAAAAATTCTGCAGGCTGGAGCTCCAGTCTTTGTAATTACCTTCCTCTCAACTAATGTAACTGAAGTTTACAGCTTGGCTAGATCTATGTTTGAGCTCTGCAGAATTCTTGGACATTAAAATATTTATAGGAAGTATCTTTAAAACTGTCCTTACAACTTTCTTAAATAATTAACCTCTTTCCCTCTCCCAGAATGGGTGCACTAGTCAAAAATAAAGTGTCCAAATAGCAAGTGTAAATAATTGGGATGAGGGTGGAGGATAATAAGTGCATCTATAAGACAAAGCCCTGAATATCGTGACAGCTATAAAATTGGGACATCCAGTCACCCTTGTCGTAGAGGACACCCATGATTTAACTGATAAGTAAGCTCTTTCTAATTTGTCCACATCCTTTCTGTAGTGGGGAGCCCAAAACTGGACACAGTATTCCAGATGCGGCCTGACCAGTGTCGAATAGAGGGGAATTATCACATCCCTCGATCTGCTGGCAATACTCCTACTGATGCAGCCTAATATGCCATTGGCCTTTTTGGCAACAAGGGCACATGTTGGCTCATATTCGTCTTCCCGTCCACCATAACCCCCAGATCCTTTTCTACAGCGCTGCTACTTAGCCGATCGGTCCCCAGCCTGTAGCAGTGCATGGGATTTTTCCGTCCTAAGTGCAGGACTTTGCACTTGTCTTTGTTGAACCTCATGAGGTTTCTTTCGGCCCAGTGTTCCAATTTGTCCAAGTCTCCCTGGATCCTGTCCCTGCCCTCCAGAGTATCTACCATTCCCCCTAACTTGGTGTCATCCGCGAGCTTACTAAGCACGCAGTCTATTCCATCATCAAGATCATTAATGAAGATGTTGAATAGAACTGGCCCCAGGACTGACCCCTGGGGTACTCCACTTGTTACTGGTTGCCAACCAGACATCGAGCCATTGATTCCTACCCACTGAGCCCGTTGATCTAGCCAGTTTTTGATCCACCTTACGGTCCACTCGTCCAACCCATACTTCCTTAACTTGCTGACGAGAATGCTGTGGGAAACCGTATCAAAAGCCCTGCTAAAGTCGAGGTATACCACGTCAACGGCTCTTTCCGCATCCACAAATCCAGTCATCTCATCATAGAAGGAAATCAGGTTGGTCAGGCACGATTTGTCCTTGGAGATCCATATTGACTGTTCCTGATCACTCTATTTTCCTCCAAGTGTTTCAGGATGGATTCTTTGAGGACCTGCTCCATGATTTTCCCAGGGATTGAGGTGAGGCTGACTGGTCTGTAGTTCCCTGGATCCTCCTTTTTCCCTTTCTTGAAGATAGGTACTATATTTGCCTTTTTCCAATCCTCCGGGACCTCCACTGTTCACCACGAGTTCTCAAAGATAATGGCCAGCGGCTCTGCAATCACTTCCGCCAACTCCCTCAGATGCAGTTCATCCGGCCCCATCGACTTGTGCACATCCAATTTCTTTAAGTGTTCCCTAACCTTACTTTCCATCACTGAGGGCTGCTCTTCTCTGCAGTCTGCGTTACCCCGTGTAGAAGCCTGGGAGCTGGCCCTCCCTGTGAAAACTGAAGTAAAAAAAGCATTGAGTACTTCAGCCTTTTCCGCATCATCCACCATGAGGATACCTGCCCCATTCAGTAAGGGACCTACACCACCCCTTATCCTTTTCTTGTAGCTGATATACTTATAGAACCCCTTTCTGTTATCCTTCACATCTCTTGCTAGCTGCAACTCCAATTGTCCTTTGGCCTTTCTGATTTTATCCCTGCAGTCCCGAGCAATGTCTTTATACGCCTCCTTTGTCATCTGTCCAAGCTTCCACTTCTTGTAAGCTTCCCTTTTATGTTTCAGCTCCCCGCAGAGTTCTCTGCTAAGCCACGCTGGTCGCCGTCCACATTTGCTGTTCTTTCTGCACATCGGAATGTTATCTTCCTGAGCCTTTAACAGGGTTTCTTTAAAATACAGCCAGCTGTCTTGGACACCTTTCCCCTTCAGATCAGCCTCCCAAGGGATCCTGCCTATCAGCTCCCTAAGGGAGCCAAAATCTGCTTTTCTGAAGTCCAGGGTGTGTGTTCTGCTTCTTTCCTTCCTTCCATTGATCAGGATCCTGAACTCTACCATCTCATGGTCGCTGCTGCCCAGGTTGCCATTTACTTCTACTTCCTCGATCAATTCTTCTCTGTTTGTGAGCAATAGGTCTAGAGGTGCAAGACCCTTAGTTGGTTCCTCCAGCATTTGTACTAGGAAGTTATCATCAATATTCTCCAAAACTTCCTGGATTGCCTGTGCATTGCTGTATTACCTTTCCACCAGATGTCAGGATAATTGAAGTCACCCATAAGAACCAGGGCCTGCGATGATCTGGAAACTTCTGTTAGTTGTCCATAGAATGCCTCATCCACCTCCTCCTTCTGGTCTGGCGGTCTGTAGCAGACACCCACCACGACATCCCCCTTGTTGCATTCTCCTCTAAACTTAACCCACAGACTTTCAACCGGCTTGTTTCCACTTTCATAGTGGAGCTCCGAGCAGTCATACAGCTCTTTTACAAATGTCAGTGTACTCTTTGAATCTGCAAAGTCTTTATTAGCAGTATTGTTTTTGTATGTATTCGGCATAGGGAGTAGAGAGAAGGAATATTAGTTTCCAATTAGTAAATTTTAAAAGTAAATCAATATTGTCTTTAGCATTAGATATGTTCCTGTTCTTCGATTGGTTTGATTACAATTTTATGTGCCTTAATTACTATTGAACTAATTTGTTTCTTCATTTAGAAAATTCCCAATGGTTTATGCTCAATAGTGTAATCACATCAGTACTTTTATGACCCAAATATAAAAATCACCATGTATATTTTTCTATAGCATTTGAAGTATGTTCATTTCACACGCCTTTAAGAAAATCCACACAATAGTGAACCCTAGTGACATTTGTTCTACGTATGTTAAAGAGTAATGTTTTGTTCTTCTTAGGAATCCTTTTTCATTTCCAAGTCTCTCTGATCAGACCTGTTAGGTGAATGCTTGTAATACTGCAGGAATGTTGAAAAGAATTAGTGATTGCCAGTTTGTGTTTTGCTAAAATGGTCAAGATATAGCTGATTCCCTGCGCGCCGCCCCCCCCCCCCCCCCACTGTTTTATTGCATGTGTCATGAAAGGGATGCTGTCAAACCACACTTTGGCCTACAAGTTTTTTCCTTATTAAAGACTACACCTACAATCATGCAAAATGAAAAACATTAGAGAAAACAAATTCACTCACTTTATAGTTTTATATTGTAAACAGTTGTGGCAAAGTTTTATAAAAAGTCAGGTTTTCTGTTTTCCTGTGGGCAGGCAGTTATTACCTCCCCGCCCCCCATTGGTTGTTTTGGTCCGTCACAGAATAACAGAGAAAGAAATGTTTCAGAAACTGTCTGTGTAAGTACTTAAAATCATCAAGTGCCAAGGGTGACTGACAGTAACCTAGTTTTTGTGTGTGCAGGTTTGCACACCTCTATTTCTGAGAAAACAGTTGTTTTTGCTCCTATTTCACTAGTGCAAGATGTTTTTGAAACATAGAAAGACAGTCCCTACCCAAAGGAGCTTTCTTTGTCACCGTATACTTGACATAGTAAATGTGAGCTATAATAGCAAGTGGGAAAATAGGAAGACAAGCACACAAGGTTTACAAAAACAAGCTCATACAGTTACTTAGTAATTAAACATAATCCTCCTAACCCAATCTACTAATATTTCTTTCCCCAGCCTCCTCTGTGCTCCCCCATTATGCCACTGCTTCCATATGGTTGAGTTTTCCTTTTCCAGTCCTCCCTTTCCATCCAACCACCTTCTCTCATTCCACATGGCATCCCTGGAAGTCCTACTAACATTTTATACCTGCCCCTGACATGACACCTCTCACCATCACATCACTGTTTGAAAATCTTGGGCCAATTCCTGGCCCCGTTGAAACCAGTTGCCAAGTTCCCATTAACTTCACTGGGGCCAGAATTTCAGTTCCAGCCTACAAACAAGATCCTGCTTTATTAAGGGTAGAATTATATATAGTTATAAAGAGTTAATAACAACTGTTAATCCTATTTTAATAAGTGCTTCAGTAAATTGATTATAACCATTTGTAACATATGCTCTTCATGCCGGTAAAGTGCTTATAACATCTATTAGGCCTTGATTCTTGAAACTTTAAGCACAACAGTGAGATTACTACCATGCTTAAAGTTAAACTAAGCTTGTGCCTAAAGTACCATCTTGAACTGGAGCCTTAATAATTTTAGTCCTTTATAAATAATTTATAAATATAAAGTTTGACCGTAAACACTAATGTGAGAGTAACGTTGTCAGACACTTCTTCAAAGCAACAGGAGTAAGAACTGCAGGATTTGGTCTTCTGTGAATTGACTTGTTTAGTTGAGAGTCACAAAATGTTAGATTAGAATCTTGTGACTCCTGTCTTTTCCATCTCCTGATCTGAAATCCTTGTGTCTCAGAAGTTTTTTCTTGTTGCAGGAATACTTGCTATCTGGTGCTGATATCATTGAAACAAACACTTTCAGTAGCACCAGAATTGCACAAGCTGACTACGGCCTTGAGCACCTGGTAAGAATTTTAAGCTCCTTACATGTTAATATATTAATCAAGATTTGTTATCCCAGAAGCCAAGTCCCCAGAGTCCATAAGTCTCATGTTTATTGCTGACTGCACACTGTCTCTGAGCACACAGGTGACACTGTTTGGGTCTCTGGTGCTCAGCAGAGAAATAGCCCATTTATTTGTAACTCAATTATACTTGTCATGGGGTAGCTGTTGAAGAAGCACAGGCAGTAATAGTTTGTAATGGAGTTCATTTGAGTATTCAGAAGTCCTTTATTGTGTGAACAAGAGCATTCTGCTTCCGTGCTTGCAGTTTCACAAGATTCTGCCACAGTGGAAATGTGTTTTTTATGTGTTCATGTTCTACATGTGCTCTATTCTTTTGACACAGAGATCTGTCTTGCTTGCATTAGAGCTTTACTGCAGTCTTTAGAACTCTCATAAGCTCAGGTTTGTGTCGCCTGTCGTATGGGTCCCATTATTGTAAAATGAATCTCAGCAGATATACCTGGAAACACTACGTCTAAATCAAATTAGTCTTTAAAAGTGCTCCAGGACTCCTTGTTTGTTTTTCATCTAAATCAAAGTTGATGTGATAGATAAACTAGATTTACCTTGCAAGGGCCTCTTCCTTCACCATGACAACTCCCAGCAACTTAAGTAGGTTTTGAGGTAGCTCAGTACCTGACCGAACTGGCCTTTAGTCTCTTTCCCATCATTTCATTTTACAGTAACAGTTTTAGGCACAGAGATGTAGGAGGGTGGTATCCATCATACAGTTGCATTATTACAGTGTACTTTCTTAGCTTCATACAACAAAGCAATTCCCTGCTCGGGATACCACAGAGGGTTGGGTTTTATTTTTTTTAAGTGTTGCTGTAGCGCTTTCATATATTTGTCTGCCCTGTGGAGCCCTTAGAATGCAGTGCAAGCTGCCATAGAAGAGGGTTACTCTTGTAAGTTTCTTTGCTAGTTTTCTTCAGAGGAGAATCATTATGTACAAAATGCCTTGTCTGTTAGCTCACCGTAATTTGGGTGTCCTTGTTCCAGGTTTATCAGTTAAACAAAGCCTCGGCGCAGGTAGCCAGAAAAGCAGCTGATGATGTAACTGCTCAGACAGGTGAAGAGTGGGTTTTTTTCCTTTGTATTCAAATGTTCTCATTTATATGTTCAGTCACCACATTACAGGCTTTGAAATATTGTGACTTGGTGTGGTGCAGTTGGTTGCATCTGCGAGAAGCCAAATGCATCAGACACTCAAACTATTTAGGTGTGCAAAATGTTACTCTAGTTATTTCACAAGGTGTTGAATGCTTCTTGGCAGTCCACCACCCCACTGAAATCCTACTGGTCTGATTTCACCCAGCATCTGTCAGAAAGTGCTCAGTAGCTCACTGCATCAGCCTTAAATGGGCAATCATTCCTAAAACTGACCTCTTCTATAGCATTTAATAGATACTTCCCTATCTAACAAGAACACTGCATAAAAAGATAATGTAATTTAGAAGTCTCCCAAGTTTTTTTCCCTCTTTTTAACACCAACCTGCATTTTCTGTTTATAAACCTATCATTGGGCTGTTCAGAGAAACTTTCGTGATTTGATTCTTAAATATAATAAAAATATAAGAATTAAGGCACATCCTTTTTATAAATGCTTATTTGTAACTAAATGTAGTGATTAGAATGTCTTTTTTATGGCAATGCATTTGTTTAAATCTCTGCGCTGTGCATTTAAAAATAGTTAAATGGGATCTGCTGTCTGTTCAGGCAACAAAAAATCTTAAAAAACTTGGATTGGATTGATGGCTTGCAGTGGCAGTGTTTATAGATACCACTGATCCTTACTGGATACAATCAAAACTACTCAGCAGTACAGAGCTAATTTCGATTCTCCTCTATTCCAAGTGGCAGGGACTTATGCTTTGGAACAGGAGGTTCCGAGTCAGCATTGTTGCCATGAAGTCCTAGAACAGCGGTTTTCACCCACTGTGTCAGCACACTTTACTGTGTTGCCACGCAGCTGTAAGTGTGTCGCAGAGAGCCATGTGGTGGAGGGGTGTGGGTGGACAGGTGTGTCCTGTAGGATTGCGCATGCCACCAAGGGTGTTGCGATCCACAAAAGGTTGAGAACCATTATCCTGGAAGACGGTTACAATATTGTGATTGTAGGTGGTTTGAGGTGATGAGTTAAATTTCTTTCCTTGTTTAGAAAGTAGGAGATTTGTTGCTGGGGCTATGGGTCCTACAAACAAGACACTCTCTGTGTCTCCCTCAGTGGAAAGATCAGATTACAGGAACATCAGTAAGTATTTGTGATTTAATTCTATTCTAACTTTCATGATAGCCTTACAGGAAGATGCCTTCAGCTAAATATATGAGATAAACCATTTAAATTTATTCTTGTTTTACAGCTTTTGATGAACTGGTTGAAGCATATCAAGAACAAGCCAAGGGACTCTTAGATGGAGGGGTTGATATCTTATTAGTAGAAACCATCTTTGATACAGCCAATGCCAAGGTGAGATTTTTTGGGAAATCTTGGCAGTGCTTTGTTAAATGCTTTAACCTTTTGTTAAATGCTTAAATAAAAATTTCCAGTTTGGGGCTAAAGGAATATTAGTAGCCATTACTTACTAAATGCATAGAACAGTTCTCTTCTCTGGTGTTTTTACCTATTATTATACTCTAGGTGAATTTTTTGTCTTTTTTTTGAAAAGAAGCTGCTCTCTTTGTCTTTTTAAAATGATGATATGGCATCAGTTAGTCTCACTGCAGTTAAGTCTGTCATCATTTCTAATACACATTCTAGACTTTCAAGGCTTTTTACTAGTTCTTATGGACAGAGAGGGAGGAAAAGTATGGAATTTATTTTGAACCCCTGCCCTCTTTTCTTTTTTCCTTTTGTCAAAATTTAAAGCTTTGTGATCAGCCCTAATCTATACAGGGACAATGAAAATTGGCTGTTAAAAAGGTTACATTCTGCCCTTGGATACATCTCTGTCAAAGAGACTAGGAGGTGCCTGTGTGTGTGTGCATGCATACATATCTGAGGGCAGATCTTCTTCCTTAGTATTCAGGGTCCCAGTGAATCTTTCAGGTTTCATATTGTGGAACCTGAAAGATAGGGATCTCATTCTGTGATAGGAATCATTTCATAGCTTGGCATCTTAGTGACGTCCCCACAGAGCTTGCTGGTCACATGGTACCAGCTCTCTTCTTTATTCCCAGATATTAAGTTGTGTTACAAAACAGTTGCAAATGCATACCCTCCTTAAGTTTTTCCATGGAGGCAACTGTGTGTTATCACAAGAAAGTTATGTGACTGGAAATAGAAGAGGTGTATCATGCAATTGTGAATTGCTGGTTAGGTGGGTGCATGAGAACATCTCTCTGTTAAGATGTGGCCCTCACTATGAAAATGTTTGAGAACTCTCTGTTTCATAGGTTTGGTGGGGGAGAGATGTAATTTTAAGTTATCAAAGCCTCTAAAACAGATGTAGACTAATCTGGCTCATTATTTTCAAGATTGTTGTGGTTTGGCTGCAAAGCACAAATGAAGGAATAATTAGGGAAATTTTTATTGATTTGTCTTTTACAGTGTAGTTTTATATAGTTTTTATTATTTTGTGGTTCAAAGTGTGAGGGCCCAGTTCAGAAAAATATGTGAATTGCCCTTTTTGGTCCTTTAAAAAAAATAGGATTCATATACTGGTTGAAGCATATCAAGAACAAGCCAAGGAACTCTTAGATGGAGGGGTTGATATCTTGTTAGTAATACAGTTAAACACTTAAAAAACTTTAAATCCACACTGTGGATTAGTAGATGTATGTAACATAAAGACTTCAAAGGCTTGGTTATCCTACATGCTGTAGACATGAGTGATGAATAACAGTGTTCTCATCTTAGCAAATGCATTGATGTGATTTTTTTTAGGTCTAAAAGAGCTTCACGCTGCCTAGCTGCTCTGTTACATTTGACTCCACACTAACAGTTT
The DNA here is from genome assembly GCA_007922175.1 of Pelusios castaneus. NCBI lineage: Eukaryota > Metazoa > Chordata > Testudines > Pelomedusidae > Pelusios > Pelusios castaneus. Next base: position 3,542,118 of record ML685870.1, on the reverse strand, counting down.
GAAAACCAAAAGGTTTCTGGGGGTGAAGGAAAGTGATGTGTAGTAAATTCTTTCAGAATCTCTAGCAGTATTTTATGGAAAGTTGTGTAAAAGGCTGTTCAAGTTTTCTTAACTTGTTGTAACCTTTTTTTTTTATTAAACAGGCAGCTCTCTTTGCTCTCCAGAAGCTGTTTGAGGAAGAGTATGATCCCAGACCAATATTTGTAAGCACAAGATATTTTACTCACCTTAACCAAAATGATTTACTATTACTATGTGTGGTTCCCTAACAAGACAGAGAGGGCAGCCCAACTGTTGATGGCATGATGTTTTGGGTTTTTTTTAAACAAAACACGCACTGTATAACATGAAAAAGTCAGTGTGGTTTCTAGAATTGCTTTTTTTTTTTCTGGTTAACTTGTCTTGATATTCTTAGGACAGTGGAAAACATTTCTTCTCTACCAAATGGAGAGTATATGAGGTCAAAGTATTATTATTTGTATAGTTCCATACATGCTCATGGCACTTCACAGATGAGTTTTTTGTTTTGTTTTTAAGTCAGGTACTTCCCCAGAAAACTTGCAGTCTGGGACCCCCAATTCTGCCGTGTGATGTGACTTAAGGAAGGTTCCATGTGGGCCCAAGGATGTGCTTGTGCACAGCATGCTACAGAATTGGGGCTTTAATAATAACTAACTTAGCATTTACAGATGGTCAGGGAAGGAAGAAGGTAGTGATCACAGTTAGGATCCTTAGCTGATAAACTCAGCAAACAAAATATACATCTCAAGAGAGAGTAATTTATTGAAGAAGAAGAAGAAGAAGAAGAAAAAAAAAAAAAAAGCTCTTTGGTCAGAAATCTGTCTTTCTACCTGCTAGAACATTTGGGGAGGTTACACAGGAAAAAAAAGTACTCTTTTGATTTCCTGCTTGGGTCGCGTGTCATCACTTTGAACCAATCACTGTTCAGCTGGTTTTGGCTTTTGAGAGTGCAGAATAACATATGCTCTCCTCTCCTCTGTCTTCTCCCTTCGTATTTTAGATTTCTGGAACCATTGTAGACAAGAGTGGACGCACTCTTTCCGGCCAGACTGGAGAGGCATTTGTCATTAGTGTATCCCACAGTGAGCCACTTTGGTAAGAGAATGTTTTTTCTAGAATCCATTATTTTAAGACAAGAGGTTAATGGTAAGTTTCTGTAAGGCCTTGTCCACAGTAGGTTCTTAACCATGCATATTGCTAGCATGCGGTAGTGCAGTGCAGTTTCCCTGTCCAGTGTAGACAGGAATTGTTTTTCCTGAAGATCAAAGTGCACTGTAATATGTACCCCTCCTTTGTGAGTCCTTATTACTGTTATGTCTCTTAACAAAGTTCCTGTTTCATGCCAGTCAGAGTAGTGGTACTAGAACCATGCCACTAGAACTGGCTATGACCACAGTAACATTCGAATCCGAGGCCTAGTCTACAGTGGTGGCACTTTTCGGTGGCAGTCAAAGGGAGATACGTAAAATACATCGCGTATCTCCCTTTGAGTTAGTAACTCCCACTTACCTCCTTGTCCACACTGTGCTAAGTCAAATGGAAATGCTGTCCATTCAATTTAGTGTTACTTTTCTTACGGGGCTAGAGTTACTGCGTTGAGCTCAAGATTGATTGAGCGTGTCTTGACTTACCGCTCAATTGAACCTGGAAGAGTGAACTGACGGGGCGAATTTGCCACCATCAGTGTAGACAAGGCATTAGGTTCTCTTGAGCAAACAGCTTTACATACAGTTCCTGCCCGCAAAGAGCTTTACAACCGTTGCCCATGACAAGAGACAACAGGCAGCTTCAACAGACTAACGGGAGGAGAAGGGGTGGTTATGGTAATCATAGAAGATTTGGGTTAGAAGGGACTTCAGGATGTCATCTAGTCCAACCCACAGCAGGACAACCCCAACTAAATCAAATGGTAATGGTGCACTATAACTGCTGCTTATTATCCTAACTGCCATACTTTCACCAATTTCTGGCATAAGGTTGTTGGTCTCTGAAGCATGGTGAAAGGCTCATTTATTTTCTCAGACTTGTGCTGGGGGGTGGAGGCATGGGAGTGAGCTGATTTGTGGGTGGTATTTGGTCCGGAAGTACAGCTTTTGCCTTTAAATTAGGTAAGTGTGCTCCAGGAGTCTGATGGGCATACTTTCAAAATAAAAAAAATTAAATGGCGCCAGCCTCCATGTCAGCACCTGCTGCGAGAGTTAATCCCTCAGAAGATCTGGAGAAATGGTTTGGTAGCTGACATGTGGTGAAGCCAGTGAGAATGTCAAAATATTTTCATTCATTACTTACACTAGTTGCCTTTAAAATACCTTGCTACTGAGGTGAGGTAGAGAGAGCGAGCGACCAATAAGCCTGTGTTCAGAGAGACAGATGGAGTTGAGATAAGGCAGAGGGAAGTGCGTTTGGCTAAGATGAAGAGACAGCCTTTTAAAACAAAAGTGAGTTGCCAGTTTATAAATCAAACATGACATAACAGTGCAGAGTCAATTGCATTTATCTACATTTGGTACGGATGGCCTCATTAACTATCCTTATCCTTACTTCGCTTCAGTAATCCTGACTGTTGAGCCCTTCCTTATATCATGAAAATAAGTTGTCTTCCCATCTTTGTAATGACAGATTCTGTGCGCCATAGTGTGTGATATGTGTATCTGGGGATCCGTGCAAGTGATTTCTATGTGTGTAACCTGTACTTGCTTAAACCCAAAATTCTTTGTGGGGTGATAAGAACCTATGATATATTTAAATAGAACGATCCAGGCCAAACAGAGTTCAGAAATGCTATAAAGTTATGGGCTCAGCTCTTAGATCACAACTTGTTAGAGTAAGAGGAGTTGCATATTGTTCAATTTTGGGAAAATAATTGTACAGTATGCAAAAGTAACGTAAGAGCCAGTTAGTCAAGCACTGACTTTTTTGGTGGTGGGGAGTGACTTGTAGTCCATTAGAAGCATAGGATGGTGTGAAGAGGAGATCAGGGAAGGTGTCTATTAAAGGTCTTACTCTTCATGCCTGGTGCATGCAAAATCCCCTTTGACATCAGTGTAGGAGTGTTGGCTTTATTTGTATTCAAGATTGGGCCCTATGAGTGGCACTTGCCTATCTGTTGTTGAAAGAAAATGTCTTTGTGCCTAATACGCTGGTGAAATTATTTAAGAAGCTTATGCATGTGAAAGATCTTTTCCATAATGCTATCTAAATCGATGAGACATAGGGTATATCTACTGAGTAAATTCGACTGTGCAAGCTTAATGCTGCCACTGAACATCTCAGTTGATGCATTCAGTTTCTGCCAAGTTTTCAAAATGTTTTAGCAAAGAAAACTATCTCTAGCTGGGTGGTTAAGGCAGTTCTTTGCTCTTTCTATCTTCTCCATTTTTTTCCTGCAGCACAAGGCAGTGCCTCTGTCTCATTAAGTCCTAGCGATTTGTTCTTTCACATCTACAGTGCAGAAAGCAGTAGGTACGAATGTTGCCCAAATGATGATCACTTTTCAGTTGCACTTGTAAGTCAAACCTTGCTTCGTCATTCCGAGTGTTGCAGCAGGTTGACGCCTCAGTACACTTTAGAAACAAGTTTTTTTTAAAGTAACAGTACAATTAAGAAATTCCCTTCAGATGTTGAAAACGCAGTGAAGTTTTATGATTTTCTGTGAGAAAAGTGTGTGGTACTTAATTGAAGTAGGGTTGCTAGGGTAGCATGAGAAAAGTAATATGTTGTGAGTTCTGCATACGTGGAAATGGCATGAATTACTAGGCACTGTTAATCTGAGACATTGGTGGGGCAGCCTTTTGTGGCTTATTTTGGTAGGAACGGTGAGGCCTCTACACTCTGAAGTGTAGACTTGGCGTAGTTACCTTTTATGGATCTGATGATGCATTAAAGAGACCCTGATGGCTGATACTCAGTATTCCCCCAGCAACAGAGATCTTCTGGAGAGGAGACTACCTAGCCCCCTCTTTTAGCAGATGGGATATCCTTCCCACAGTCCATTTGGTCCTGCTGTAATGCTGGTCATGCAGGGAGTGGGAAGAGGGTGGTGAGCTGAAGACCAAGAGTGGGAGAAGTACCATTGTTGCCAATGTTTCTCTTTTGCTTTGGTTTTATTTTTTTCCCCTTTAAACCAGGAGTAAATGCATTTTTAATTCTTTTTCAGTATTGGATTAAACTGTGCATTAGGGGCTGTTGAAATGAGGCCCTTCATTGAAGCAATTGGGAAGTGTACAACGGCCTACATCATCTGTTATCCAAATGCAGGTAGGTAGCGGGGCATGTATGTACATATGTACAGAGGAAATTAGTCCAGCCTTCCCATGCCACTAGAAGTAATACAGATAGATAAATTATAGGTCAATCACAGTGTATACATTGCCATAGCTCATTGTCTTAATTCCATTTTTTTGGGTCGTATTTCGTCTCCCAAAGAAGGTATTTTTGGCTCTAAAAGTTTGTGTAGTATAAATTATTTGATCCTTCTCATGAAATGGTGGATCTAGAAATTTTATGGAACTTCGGTACCTATCAACCTCAGTCAGAGCAATTTCAGATGCAGAGTAGATAATTTAAGTCTTTTGGAATACAGTCTTTCAACCCTTACTCCTCTGAACAGTCCCAATGAAGTAATCCAAGCCATTTGTTTGAGTAGGGGCTACTCATGTGAATAATGTTTAAACAATCAGTCTCTTTTGTTGCCCCAATATAGCTAACGCCTTTAAGCAAACAATTTCTGTGAAAATGAGAGAAGTGGGGGTAGGAGTGGGAAATAAAGCTCTGTTGTTCAAAACTCATGGGGTAAAATGTATATAAACTGATTTTATTTTCTAGTAGTTTGCTCCCAATTGCTTTTCTACATTCTTTTAATATCCAGAATTTTATTTAGAGACAGGATTTGAAGTTTGGGAAAGAAAATAATAATTGAAAAGCAAATAGCTTAAGGCCAGGCCAGATTACTACTTGCAACTCTGTAATTAAGAAAAGACTAATACTTTTTTTCTTCATTAGCAATGTAGCAACTGCTCAGTTCAAAGCAAATAACGGCACTCTGATTGCATTCAGTGGCTATAACTGTATAGCTTTCAGGTTAAAGAAAATAATTCTTCCCTCCCACCCCCCTACCTCCCAAAAGGAAAAAAAACCAAAACCTTTCCTTCTACTTTACTGCATTCCATTTTCCAATTTTATGAAAAAATGCTACTACTACTATGATTTAGAAATACACTTAGAATTTAATGTTTTTTAAAATAATTTTTACTTGTACAATGAGGAATCCCAAACACTTTTAGGAACACCTAGTAATAACTCATTGAATGAAGGATGATCACAAGTGTGATAAGACATTTTAGTCCTTTTACATGTTCAGATGCTTTAAATATCTCTTCTTTATGTAATATACTGGAAACATTGTAATTGTAATACTCAGAAAATATTTCTCAAGGTCTTCCCAATGCCTTTGGAGGTTATGACGAAACCCCTGAGGTGACTGCCAAGCATATAAAGGTATGGAATATTTCTAATTAATGGATCTTATCTTCCACAGTAGTAGTAATATGGTTATCTCTGTATTTACTTTATGGAAACTTACTGCATTTATTTTATGCAGTCTGTATCATTTTGTCAATTGAGTCTCAGGTGACTATCACTAAGGTGTAGTATGTGTGTTACAAACAGCAAGATGTTTTGGCCTTTTTTCCACCCATTAAGTTGCAGGAGGTTTGCTTCTCCTGTATTCAGGTGCTACAGATTACAAACATTTGCACACTTTCACTCTCACGGGAAATAATACATCACCAAAGGGGGGCAAGCTGACTATGAACATATATCTGGGTGGTTTTTTTGAGTTTCTATGCAGGAGGTCTGCAGTGAGAAAGAAACTTGGGTAACTCTGGCCTACGTAAATGGTTTTCAGCCTTTTCCATCCTGAGATGACTTTACCTTACATAACAGTAAAGGAAGGTCAGAGTGGTTCCTAATCCCCTGACAACTGATCATGAACCCAGGTTGAGAAATCCTAGCCCAGACTGACAGGCAACACAAATGACAGTAGTTGGAAGGTTGGTGAGGTAGGAGGAAGGTGCCTATTGCCCGTCAAGTTATCAAAATAAAACTGAATTGAGTGTTGTGTGTTATCTTTTAATATACAAGTACTTGAAAACAATTTGTAAAATAGGGAACTATGCACTGTGCAGACACACTGAGCAGCCTTTATGCACTTGGCGCTATGTCACACAATCATAGCCATTAAAATCACTGTTGGGAGAGGACATCAAGGTTTTTCAATTGCACGGTCTCCAGTATGCTATTTGATGTTGCTGTCCACCTGAGACTAACAGAGAGGCCTGGCCTTCTAAGGTTGAGCATCTCAATCAGAGTGGGACTTAAATGCTAAATGTTCAAATGCAGGTGCCTAACTTTAGAAATGTAAATCAACACTTAGCTTTAGACACTTACATTTGCAAATTTGGTCCACAGCTTTTAGGCTATAGATGAGAGGGTTGCCATTCTAACAACTGGGAGTGAACAAAGTGAAAGGAATAATAAATGTTACTGGGAAGTAGTAGTACTGAAAACCAGAGGGGTAAAATTCGGTGAACTTCTTTGTGTTGGGTTTAATTCAATAACGTGGCTCCATTTTGTCTTTCTTCAGGGAGGTTTAGCTTGCTTGGTGTTTGGAGAATATAGTTCTTCCTGTAGTTTTTATGAATTGCCTGGTATGGGATGCCGTTATCAACCTGAAACTAAATAGTCTTTTCCCTGCATGCAGAACTTTGCTTTGGATGGTTTGGTCAACATAGTTGGAGGTTGCTGTGGAACCACTCCAGCACATATAAGGTAATTTCACAGGTTGGTTTAGTCTGTTCAGGTGCGCTGGAAAGGAAAATGTCCGTGTTCCTCCATGCTTGAGTTCTATAATTCCTGTTAGGATCTCATTACAAAACTAATAGATAGCTCACTTGAGCTCAAGCTGCTGCTGAGATGGGTGGTGTAGGCAGATCTGTGATCCTGCTTTAGTGACCTGTTTTTGTGGGGACTGGCAGGGGTTTAAAAACAAGGATAATACGCCTGGTCGCCTGTCTGTACTGAAACTATTCTAGAATAAAACCCTGCTTTTGCCTTTCCCCTGCTTTACATTCTCCTCTGCTCTGCATTCTCCTCTAGCTTTTGTGTGACAATACTGGAAATGTATTAAGAGGCAAGCAAAACCACGGCAACCATGATATCCCGTCCAGTCAGGAGAAATGTTTAATTACATTCATTTCATTCCTTCCTCCCTTTATTCATTTAGTGTTCATAAGAAACAGATCCCCCACCTCTGTCTTAGGGAAAGGGAAAAGATAACCCTTCTTGACCAATCATTGCTCTGATGCCCTGTGAGGGGGAGAGTTGGGTGAAGGAGGCATGACATGTTGCTCTCAGTGGATTGTGAAGCCACGAGAGGGAAAATGGCCACGCTCTCATAATAGCTATGTTCACAGGGCCGTTAGGAGAAGCATCCCAGCTCAAAGGGTTAGTGAAATCTGTCCCTTGTTGCTGTTCCACTACACTCCACATTCAAGAAGTCAGGATTTTGGGTGGGGATCTCTGGGGCTGAGCAGATGTTCAGAGAATCTGTCTATCAACCCATAAGTGAATGAGATATCTGGTGGTAGTGGTGATGATCTGCCATTTTGTACCTGATGCGGTCTTTTGCTCCACACGCTTACTACAATTTGGATATAACTAATATTTCTGAAGAGCATTTATTTTTGCTTTTGGCTACATGAAATGTTATTACCCTTGTTTGGCAGGGCTGAATTACAGAGAGGAGGGAGTGTCTCTGTCTAATACATTTCATTTGAATATTACACAGAGGATTTTGGTTTTAATTAATTCATATTCTTTTCTTTACATGTTTCTTTCCTCCCTCTGTTATTCAGGAAGATTGCTGAAGCAGTGAAAACATGTAAACCTCGCATCCCCCCCTCCTCCGTTTCAGAAGGGTATATGCTGCTGTCAGGTAAGAAGGGGTATAATAGTTTGAGATTTTTATCATCTGTCATGTACTTACTCTCTAGAAACAAGAATCAATGGGTGACAGTCCAACTCCATAGCCAAACACTCCAGCTTCTGAAAGTTGTGTATGCAGATCCTTGCATTGTATGCATTGTATTGTGTATGCAGATGCTTGAGCCCATCTCTAGTTACAGCTAAAGGATTAGTGGAACTATCAACTTCACAATCAGTAGAAATGTCTCTTAGATCCAACCTGTGCTGGTCTCAGTCTTGTTTAATAATAGCATCTGTATTTTTCATCAGTCAATCTCAAAGCACTTCACATCAAAAGATAACTGTGCTTTTCCCTTTTTGCAAATGGAGAAATACAGGCACTGGGAGATGAGCTAATGTGAGGTCATTGAGCAGATGAGTGTCAAAGCCAGGAAGAGAACCCTGATCCTAGGAAAATGTCTTGCTACTGGATCATACTGCTGGTTCTGGTTTATAGCACCATTTGACAGGGGTGGATGGAATTAATCCACATAAGTCTGAATCTAGAATGTGGTTTTTGAATAAATTCTGGGGAATTAATATTTTATGCCATTTATCATCATTTTTACTTGTGTTGCTGATAACATTTTGGCCAGTTTTTTTCAAACTTTGATACAGTTAGTGACATGGTTTTCAGAGGTGCCAAGCACTCTGCTTCCATTACATTGCTTCTGTATAAGTTGCATTTGCTCTCTGCCTCTGCAACTCTAGCCAATTACTCAGGTGCCTAAAGTTAGGTACCTAAGTTTGAAACTTACAGCTAGGATTGGTTGCAAAAGCCCATTGATGCTGATGGGAGGTACGTGCCCATACAAGATCAGCAATTCATATATGTGAATGTGGCTGTGCAACGTTCATTTCTTCTACACATTGTCTCTCATCAGTACACTAGTGCAATGCCCCACCTATGCCAGTATTTCTTCCCCTTTGTTTAAGTCGTAAAGGAGGTGCGACTGCTAGCGCCTCCAATTAAGAATTTTGTTGTTGAAAGAAATTTTGTCCATTTCCGTAACAATTTAGGGGAAGAAATGATTGATTTCCAATTCCAGCTTGATATATTGAGAGATCCATGTTCCTGGGGATAAAAGGGGGCCTTGTCTCATGGACTGGCAATAAGCTGCTTTTTCTTGACAACACTTCCATTTTTCCCCCTGCATTTTTTACAAATGTTTTCTAAAATATCCTTTTCAGGTCTTGAGCCCTTCAGGATTGGCCCATATACCAACTTTGTTAACATTGGTGAACGCTGCAATGTTGCGGGATCAAAGAAGTTTGCTAAACTCATCATGGCAGGCAACTATGAAGTGAGGAACCCATTTAATTTAAGCTTCTTACACTATTTTTTCTAAACAGTGTGTCAGTTATATAGTTACAATATTTCCCATTGTATTGCATTACCGGTTATTTATAAAGACTACACATAGGCCTCCTCCCATGCCAGCTATAGAAAGATAAATTCTCCTCTTTGGTTTTCCATTTTTTTCTCAGAGCTCTTCCTTACTTAGGTTGAGCATGATAGCTCTTGATGAATCCACCGTTAGACCTTTACCAAGTGCTTTGTTATTTAGTGTTGTTGAAAAATCTGTTTCTCCTTTGATACAACCTATATAGCTAGTGAGACTTCAGAAGATAAATATTTCTTGACTTGTGCTATATCCTCAATGGTCTGAAGCCAGAGGTTGAAGGAGTAGGGGGATATAGGAAAAGTGCCCAAGAAAAGTTTGTCATTACAACTTTGGATGGTGCCAGCTCAAAATAAAAAGTCAGAGGGACATATCCTCAGCTGGTGTAAAGTGTCCTGGCTCCATTGAGCAAATGGCACTATGGTAACTTACAGCACCTGTGGATTTGCCCCAAAGTAGTTGATTCTACTATTTCATACCATCTAAATAAGAGCTTTAGTTGGAGTGAGGCCTCCTAAAAACCTAACAGCTAAGTCAGGCAGTTTCATGAGGTGAGGAAAATTGAATCACAGCTTGTTTGGGTTATGAGCAATAGAAAGCTGATTTTGTTTTGTTTTGTTTTTCCCTTCCAGATCAATTAAGTGACAAAAACAGAGCAAACACACATGGGGCATTCAGATCATGGGGGAAGGTCTCTAATATTCTCCTCCTAACACTCATTCATTGTTTTGCAGCTGAATAGACATGGAGCAGTCTCTAACAGTCAAGTACATATGTTATATCTACACAGCGCAGAAAAAACAGCAGCTGGCATATGCCAGCTGACTCAGGCTTGCAGTGTTCAAGCTGTTGGGCTGGTTCATTGTTGTATAGATTTCCGGGCTTGGGCTGGAGCCTGGGTTCTGGCACCCTCCCAACTCACAGGGTCCCAGGACACCGGCTCCAGCCCATAAGTCTATACAACAATGAAACAGCCCTACAAGCCAAACCCTGCAAACCTGACTTGGCTGGCAAATGCCAGCTTCCAGTTTTTCTGTGCTGTGTAGGTGTACGCTTAGTGGATAAGATTTTAGTTAGTGACTTATAGGTCTTCACTGTAGTCCATCCCAGCATGCTATTTTCCTGTAGTCATTTGCAATCAGAACTGCTTTTTACCATCGAAAGCTTGGATCTTTTCAATAAGACACATTGCCAACACATTGCTTTAAAATTGAAAGCACTACCAAGTCTTTGTGTCTGTCACCACATTTTTGCAGGCAGAATGACATCAGGTCAGCATTACTGATGACTTTTGGGTTGGTGTATTCATAGATTGTGATTGTGATCCTCTATTTTGACCTCCTGTGTAACACAGGTCATAAAACCTCCTCAAAATAATTTCTGGAGAATATTTCTCTTAGAAAAACATACAGTCTTGATTTACAAAATTGTCAATGACGGATAATCCGTCATGATGCTAAATTATTCTAATAGTTATATTCTCCTCCTGTTAAAAATTTACATCTTATTTACAGTATGAACTTTTCTAGCACCAGCTTCTAGCCATTGGATCTGCTACACCTTTCTCTGCTAGAACCCATTATTATATATTTGTTCACCATGTAGGTAGATACACTGTAATCAAGTCATCCACCCGTAACATTTCCTTTGTTCAGAGAAATGGATCGAGCTCTTTGAGCCTCTCTCTATAAGGCAGAGGTTCTCAGTCCATGGGCCACCTGCAGCCCATGTGACATGCCCAAGGCCATACCATGTAGTTTATATATATTGTGTGGCTGTGGCCCATATAATACATAGAGAGCTGCATACATGGCCCATAGTGGTAAATAGGTTGAGAACTATGGCTCTAGGGCATGCTTTCTGATCTTTTAATAATTATCATGGCTCTTGTCTGAACGTTCTCCCATTTATCAACATCCTTCTTGAACCGTGGACATGAGACCTTCACACAGTATTCTAGCAGGACCCATAGAAACTGTGAAACTGGCACTGTTAAAGCACCAGATCTATAAATTCCTGGTCTAGACTTCATTCTGTTTGCCTGTTATCAGGTGATTGTGACTTGACCACATTTTTCTCTAAGCTACCATTAATTTTTAGTTCTATGATCAATTCTACTTTGTCTGTTAGGGCAAGGTGTAATGTAGAATTCTCCTATGTTGGCTTAAACACTTTATGGATTGGGAAATTGTCTTCTGTGATGGTGGGAAATTTCCAGGATGTTTTAGTTCTGGCAGCATGAGACCTCCAGCATACACCACGCTAACTGAAGTCTCTTGTGTTCACGGAGTGTTTTTTCCTACAGTTTATCGGTCAGGAGCTGGTTGCGCTGTTCCCTGTTGCAATTTGGTGATCTGTAGCAGACATTAACTAGTACCTCACATTGTGCTTTAATCCTGAAGCCTTTAAGATAATTTTCTTCTGAGTTATCAGTAATTTGGAAACAACTAATGCCTTTTATTGACAGAATTTCACGTTCTCTCCCCCTTTGCCCGCTTGATTGTTCCTAAAAAAGGTTCTAACTATTGCTCCATCATTTTCAACATTCCCATAGTGCACATCATCCTACTAGGTGTCAGTAATACCAACTAGATCATACTGATGCTCATAAATAGGCGATTCTAATTCATCTTGTTTGTTTACCCAGGCTCTTAACATTGGTGTATAGGCAATTCAGGAGTTTTTTTTCTTCATGTCCTATCATTCCTTGATTAATGTGGTTCTCATCATCTTGATTTTTGTGCTGAGTGCTCATATCTTCCCTCCTCTTACATCCCCCTTTGCTATTGTTTTAATGGCAGTCAGCCTTTTCAGTATGTCCCTTAGGAGACTGGTTCTTCTTCTAGTGAAATGGAGGCCATCCAAACTATACAGTCACCTTTCTCTATATAGGAGGTGGACCAAGGTTCCACAAAACCAAAACCCTTTACTCTATACCACTTACCTACCCAGTGGTTCACTTACAGAATCTTTTGCCTTCTGTTGTCCTTTTCTCATGAGACAGGATCTTAGACAAGATCACTTAGACATTCTTTAGCATGCTTCCTATTTCCCTGAAGTCATCTGTTATCTACAAGATAGCCCATGATGCTGTGTCATTAGTGCATATATGAACCATCACTGATGGCTCATGGTCCACTGATTTCAGAAGTCTACCAATCTTAGAGTGACATTTTATGTCTTTGCTCTGGGAAGGCACCATGCTGTCCTGTTGTCTACCTGTCCCTTGCAGAGTGTTCGTTTGGTTTTTCTGGAGAACTGTTTGTGGAAGTATGAAATGTTTGATTGTGTGAAATCCCTTCTGGTCCTCTTCTCTCTCTCAGCCTGCCCATTGTCATCTATCTCTAGCCATGTGGAACACCACTGTGAGCTCTTGATCTGGTGATTATGAACTGTCACGCCTCTTCGTTGACTTTCTGGCTCTCCCGTTCTTGGTGGCCAGCTCCATTCTTCTTTAAACCTGAGGTACTGGTGTTTCCCAAACCTGGTTGTCTAGGAGCTGCTCAATGTCTCTGATTTTCAGTAGCGTTTGAACTTGCCCCTCCACACCCACAAATCCCTTTTTCCAGCACAGTCACCAACTTGCCGTTCATGCACATGAAATCTCTTTTGGCTTCAGGCAAGAAAGATTGTGGCACACCTGCTTCCAGTCTCCACCGTTGTTTCATCTCTAGCCTTCTTAATATCACATGTAATGTTGAACCTAGAAGGAAAGCCTTTCTCAACTTCCTCTGAAACATTTGTGTTTGTGGCGCTCAGGTATGCGTAGCAAGTGACTTTTTATACCAAGTCTCCCTACATAGCTCTGCTCAGGTCTACCCTTACCCTTCACACTCTCTGGGAGCAATTAATCACTCAGAGACTTCAAATAGCAGGGCTGCTCAAAGATCCACGAGTTAGAGCCTCCTGGCCTTTAGCAAGGCACCAATCAAAGCTCTATGGGGCAAAAAATCTAGCTGGCTTCAAAACTGAACTTGATAAATTTTTGGATGGGGTGGTATAATGGGATGGCCTAGTTTTGGCAATTGACCAGTCTTTGATGTCTGGTGGTGGATATGCCAGTGGCCTGAGAAGGGAGGGTAGATAGGGTGGGTATTGTTAGTTCAGAGAATTCTTTTTTGGGTGTCTGGCTGGTGAGTCTTCCCCACATGCTCAGGGTTTAATTGATCGTCATATTTGGGGTCCAGAAGGAATTTTTCCCCACGGCAGATTGGCAAAGGCTCTGGGGGTTTTTCACCTTTCTCGGTAGCATGGGACATGGGTCACTTGCTGGCAGATTCTCTTTAAAATCCTTAAGCCATGATTTGAGGACTTTAATAACTCAGTCATAGGTTAGAGGTTTATTACAGGAGCAAGTGAGTGAGGTTTTGCAGTCTGCATTGTGCAGGAGGTCAGACTAGATGATTATTTTGGTCCCTTCTCACCTTAGAGTCTATGAGACACCTACTTATTTCACACTGATGAAGGGATCTTTATAAAACGAATAAGAAAAGGAAATGCTCTTGTTTGATAATCTATAACATAAGGTGAATTCAGAGAGCTTTGTTTGTAGCAATGAAATAACGTGCCACAGTGCCTAACTCAGTTGTTCTGCTTATTCATTTTAAATCACTCCTAAAGGAAGCTCTGAGTGTAGCCAAGGCCCAAGTTGAGATGGGAGCCCAGATTTTGGATATCAATATGGACGATGGAATGCTGGACGGGCCGAGTGCTATGGCCAGGTTTTGTAACTTCATTGCTTCGGAACCTGACATCGCTAAGGTTGTACTTAATTCATCCTGAAGCACATCCAAGCAGATTTTTGTTGAGATGTGAATCATATTTCAGTAAAATGTTGATACGAATAGTCATGTTTAGTTAAGAGAAAATGTGTCTTTAGTTATCCTCCACTAGTTTTGTGATGGGGAAGCCACGGGCTTCAGAATTCATTTTTTTCCCTTCCCTTCAAAATATTGTCACATATTAATTGGCCTGCAGCAGAATAGCCTTCTAAGGGAACAGAGGTTTCAAACTCCTTTCTCCTGAGCTGCTTTTATTGCAAATTTAAAGGCATGTTATACTTTAATTGGCAGAGCAGAATGTCAACTCCTTTTTAAAAGCATTATGCACAATAGTCTTGAATTGACAGTAGGATGCTGTGTTTAGTAGCTTTCCTGTACATAAATCTCATTTGTCTGGGGAGCAAGTGTCCAGCATTTGCTGTAGATGTAGAAAGGATCTCCCACATGATCCTAAAACCTGCTGATACCAAGCAATTTGACTTTCTGAAAACAAATGTCTGCATGCAGGAAGGTAACAGGAGGGGAAAGAAATCTGTCTGTATAATGTGCATGTTACAGAGACACCTTAACAGCTCTGTATTTACAGCTCCATTAAGATTTGCATTGAAAACCAGGAGTCTGGGTGCTGTTTTGCATGTAGGTTTCTCCTGGGTTTTTATTCCTTTCCTGAAACAGATTTGTGAAACTCTTGAATATTGTGTTTGCTTGGCAAGCCTTCTGTTTAAGTTGGTGGATTGCAGTCAGGGAAAATTTGCAGCTAATTTGCACTCCCCCTTTTTGTTTATCTTTCTGGTGGATTCAGGTGCCGATATGCATTGATTCTTCAAATTTTTCTGTGATTGAAGCTGGCTTAAAGTGCTGCCAAGGGAAATGTATTGTGAACAGCATCAGCCTGAAGGAAGGTGAGGTTGACTTCCTGGAAAAAGCAAGAAGGATTAAATTGTATGGAGCAGCTGTGGTGGTCATGGCTTTTGATGAAGTGGGTCAAGTGAGTGTCACTTTCTTATTATGTGACAGATTCCACTTTTTGAGATGAATGATTCCTTTTTCCCATAGGAGATATAATGGCTTTGTGGTCATGGTCAAATATGATTAGAGATCTATAGAGTCTTAGTATGACTTTTGACACTAATTTAGGGACATTTTTGACACTGATGGCCTGATTGTGTTGAGTTAGCACTACATCCATGAGAGTAGTCTCTTTGGCTATGTCTACACTGGCAAATTAAGTCGACTTAAACAAAGCCGCGTCCACACCAGGCTTTCATTAAGTCGACTTAAGAAATTCCTTAAGTCGACTTAATAAGAACCACCCATTAGGTCGACTTAAGCCCCCTTAGCTCGACCTAATCCTTCTTTAGGTTGACCTAAGCCCAGTGTGGACGCTTAAGTCCACTTTGTTAGGTGGACTTAGTCCACATCCATGGACACCACTTTAAGTCGACTTAATAAGGTCGACTTTAAGTTGACATAAAGTTGACCTTATTAAGTCGACTTAACAAAGTCATCCTAACTTTTCCTAATGTAGACATAGCCTTTGCAACCACTGGGTTGATGGAATTGGGTATACCACTCTATGATAGTAAGCATAATAGAACCAGACCTGAACTATTTATAGGGCAGCCCCTGGCCTCATCATAGGAGCCCAAAGTTTGCCAGTAACAGCAGCAATAATGATGGATATGGTGGGTAGCAAGATGGTCACCTGTACTAAATGATCATCATGGCAATGGACTAGGCAAGAATTTTATGGCAGGGATATACATTTTCTATTAAATTGCATAGTACTTTTCCACTTCAGGTTTCTAGTTCAGAAATTGATTGGTGTTTGGGTCAGAAGAAAACTAAGCTGGTCCCACCCCAGAACCAAGGAGTCTTTCTCGATTTAGGGTTGCCAGGTGTCTGGTTTTCAACTGGAAAGTCCAGTCGAAAAGGGAACCTGACCAGTGTCCAGTCACTGTGGGCAGGGATAAGTGGTGGGTCATCAACCCACACTAGCCATGGGTGTAATTTGGGGAGCATTGCTCCCCCATCCCTGATTTTGTGAGTGCTTGAGCAGAGCTTGGTTTGCACAGCCTGTCCGGGCAGGAGGGAGGCTCTATCTTTCCCACACTGTACAAGCAGGCTTATTCACAGCCTGTCTCCCTAGCTGAGGCTGGCAGCTCTGGGATACTGCTTCCTGGGTCCTGGTGCCCATTTTCATCCTATTCTCCATGTGCTGTGTCTTGTTTCTGTACAGTGGTGAGTGCCCATGGGGAGCAGAGTAAAGGAGTGGGGGGGAGGGGGAAGAGGCAGTGGGGAAGGAAAGGGATGGGATAGGGCAGGGGGAAGAGAAGGGGAATGGGGCAGGAGCAGGGAAATGGAAAAGTGGGATGGGGCGGGAGACAGTGTGGAGAGGAAAGGGGATGGAGTAGGGGAGAAGAGATGGGGTATGGGGTAGGGGCAAGGGGCAGTGGGGAGAGCAAAGGGGATGATGAGGAGACATAGAGAACAGAAAGATGGGGCAAGGGGAAGAGAAGGCGATAGGTTAGGGTTGCCACTCATCTGGGTTTTTACCTGGACAGTTCCAGAGGGGTAGCCGTGTTAGTCTGTGTACAGCAAAAACAACGAGAGTCCTGTGGCACTTTATAGACTAACAGATTTTCTTCGGCATAAGCTTTCGTGGGCTATAACCCACTTTGTCAGATGCATGAAGTGGAAAAGCTTATGCCGAAGAAAATCTGTTAGTCTATAAGGTGCCACAGGACTCTCGTTGTTTTTACCTGGACAGTCTGTTTTACAGTTTCTATGTCAAGGTGCCACTTAGGGCTGTCAGGTGTCTGGTTTTCAGAACCTGAAACCCTAAATGGCACCTGAACCAAAAGTGTGGTTACTGTGGGGTGTATGGTGATAACCGCTCATGAATCTGCACCAGTGCCTGCTCAGCTGGGGGTTCCTGCCTGCCTGCAGGCAGGCTCCTTGTGGTAATCCAGCAAGCTGAGGCAGAAGAGGAGTGAATGATGGGGGCCATTGGGGGGGAGTGTGGGGAGGGAGAATGGGAGTCAGGGCTTCAGGGAAAGGGGCAAGTGCGTGGCCTTAAGGGTAGAGGTGGCGCCTCCAGACCATCATTTAGAAAGAGGGCAACCCTTTCTCAATCTAGCCTACTTCCTTGCTCTAATGGTCTGAAGCAAATCTCTCAAATTTGAACATGCCTAAACTTGGATTTAGATACTCTTTCCCAAGTTCATGGTGTTCAGACTGGTAACTTCCGTTCTTGAGAGACCTGCAAACTTGGCTCTGGAGTGTTAGTTTCATCCCCTCTTTGTGTTACACAGCAGAAATGCTTTCTTTTCATCCCCTTTTCATATTTTTGCAGGCCACAGAAACAGAAACTAAAATAGCAGTGTGCACCAGAGCTTACCACCTCCTTGTGAAGAAAGTAGGATTCAATCCAAACGATATAATCTTTGACCCCAATATTCTGACCATAGGGACTGGAATGGAAGAACATAACCTGTATGCAGTTAACTTCATCAATGCAGCTAAAACCATAAAAGTGAGTTTTTTGGCTATTTAGTTATTTTTTTTTACTTGATGCAGACCTACTTAAAAAAAACTCCATGCACCCCAACAATTGACTGTCTAGATTAATAGTAGCAGACTGTTCCTGTGACCTTCAGTAGTTTCTCAACACTGTTGTGCGCATAGTAGAAAAAGTATACATTATGTTGTGCTCTTAGTTTAGCTCAGTCCCATAAACAGTACCATGAAAACACTGATATTAGTGAAATGAGGCAACATTCTCAAAATGCCAATTCTCTGGCCAAAAGGTCCCTCTCAAGACATGTGAAAGCTGACTTATTTAATTAATTTAAATTCAACTATTGTGATTAGAGTAGGTCTGTCTTATGAGTGTGCTTAATGTCACATTCTCTTGAATTTTTATGTGGTCACGGTACACGTGCTGGGAAACCAAGATGTATACCTAGAAATAAAGGGCACCACTTGTATAAAGCCATGTCACCCATTCCGCCTTTACATTTTAGGGGGGACAACGCGATGTGTTCTACCAGTGGCCATCCCTTGCAAACATTCCATTTGAGGCTGGGAGATAGACAGGCAGCAACCCTGTCCCATCTCTGTCCTGTATCAGTTGTGAACCCAGAAAAGTTCCTCAAGCACGAGATGAGATTTGGGATTCTCAACTAGCCCAGTGCACTCCTGTGGCATGTCTCCAGCTTTGTATAATAAGGCACTTTTGGCAGTGGAAGCACTGAGAATGAAGGAGCCCTTCCAGGTCTTGCAAAGGGAAATGGAAGTGGCTTTAGCTGTCCGTGTTCCCAAACAAGGCCTGTCCGCCACTCTCCAAAAAACACAGTTCAAGTAAAATGTGCACATGTGTGCAGCGCGGGGAGGCACGAGGTCTGCTGAGAGAAGGCGGCTGGGATGATGGGTATGAGAGTAGCAGGGAAAAGATGGACTCCTTTTGGGAAGAAAGTGGTGTGAAGTGGGGGAGGGTGTCGTTATTTCTACACCACCGTACTCTGAGCTGCTCAGACCCACAGTTGCTCAAAATCTGACCCAGATGTTTAAACGTCACAAAATAATTCCCAAACCAGGCATAACCTTGGAAGGGTTGGCAGTCAACAGGTGTGTGTGTGTTGGGAAGACTGAGTGACTTGCAGGGTTAAATAGGAATACATGGTGGAATCTCTATAATTTGAAGTCTTTACATTATGATTTTTGATGTCTTCAGTAATTCAGCCGGAGGTTATGGGTTTAGGACTGGGAGGGCAAGGTTCTGTGACCTGTGATGTGCAGGAGGTCAGACTACATAATCATGAGGGTCCCTTCTGGCCTTAAAGTTTGAGTTTCTCAGTTTAAGGAACTAAGGAATCCATCTGTGCTGAAGGTGTATAGTTGTTGCTCCAGGAATTCTATTTGACCCTTTTCCCCAAGTGCTAATTCCATGAAGAAGTCTATAGTAAGAGAGTTCTGATTGCAGGGAATTACAGAGGAGTTACTGAGGCAGGGTGGTAGGAAATATTTGTTGCATTCACTACAGTCAGGTATTGATTGCTACCAGCCTATGGAGGGTAGTGGTGGATGTGACTCACTTTATTTCCACAAAACACACAAGGAATTCTGTAACTTTAAAGACGCCACAGGACTTGTTTGTTTTGCTGAAATAGATTAACACGGTTACCCCTCTGCAACTTATCTCCACAAAGCAATGTATTTGCAGATCCACTGGCCAAATCACTATACTCTTTCATCTCCTCTAATTAGTAAACTATGGAAACCTCCCACAGAGATTTCTCTGCAATGAACAGAGGTGGCAGAATTCTCCTGCATAGAATACGCCTGCTTTTAGCTTCCCTGAACATGCCTAATAATAAGAGCTGGGGTTTAGGGCCAAAGGTAGCTGCAAAGCTAAAGGTATGCTGGTTGAAATGCCATGGATACTGTGATTTTTGTTTGTTTGTCTTGCGTGCTATGGTGAGAGCCAACGGGCTGGAAGGGTCACTGGGCCAGCCCTGCAGTATAGCAGTCATCGGCTCTGCAACCCCAACCCCCAGATTGTCAGGGCTTCCGCTCTGTGGAGGCAGAACCCAGCCTCACTCCATCTGACCCTCACCCACCATAAATGGTGCTCTTGTGGTTTTCCACCCCATGCCCACTAAATCTGTGATTTTTACTAAATTTGCCATGATTGCTTTGTGAGTTTTGACTAAAAACATGCTGTGACAAATCTGCAGCCCTTCTTATTATTTATTGGAAAAAAACCCTGACAAACAGGACCTAGTTAATATTTTATGACAATTAATTTAAATTTTTTTCTGAGAAGCATAATCTGAGTTGTTACTATGTGGGATCCCTTTTCTTCCTTGTTTCTTTGCTAAGTTTACGGAAAAACAAACATGTTAGTGTTTTAGAAAGCAGAAATTGTCAGATTTCTTCACAGTGTGGAACACATCTGGAGGGAGCAGCTCCCATCCCATTTACTATTACCAGTCAAGATTTCATTTATAATATCCCATCATCCCTTTGGGAACCACAGAAGTTGCTTAAGTGTAGCTAGGCTGGTTCTTCCTTTTTTGTTTCCAGCTTCTTCTATAGACGTTCAAGTTCTTTGCCTGGATAACTGTAGAAGCACCTAGAACCAAGGAGAGGAAGGAGGTGGTGTCATTAGATGACTTGCCATCATTCCACAGATCTGGAACAAGTGCTTTGTGGATCATTGGTGCCCCTCCAGGGCCTCTTTGGGAACCAGTTTTGTAAAGTTTGAGCTTGCTGATATTTTAAATCCCATTGCTAGGAAACACTGCCAGGAGCTAAAATAAGTGGAGGCCTTTCCAATTTGTCCTTCTCCTTCCGAGGGATGGAAGCCATTCGAGAAGCAATGCATGGAGTTTTCCTGTATCATGCAATTAAGGTATGATGTGCTTTCCACAGACATTATTTGTGCTCCAGAAATGCACAGTGTGAAATTTTATGAATATCGCTGATTCTCTTTTTCTTTCCTCTCAGTATGGCATGGACATGGGGATAGTGAATGCAGGGAATCTTCCAGTGTATGATGATATTCACAAGGAACTTCTGCAGCTATGTGAGAATCTGATCTGGAATAAAGACCCAGATGCCACAGAGAAGCTTTTATATTATGCCCAGGTAACTTTCAGTGTTATGCCTTTATTATTCTTCTGTATTGAATCCAGGCTATTGCATCTAAGCACTGACGTCAAGTGAGATTCAAACACACATATATATAGCTCTTGAGAGCGGGTAGTAGAAGAAACAGAAAAAAATGGAACCAGATTGAATGTGATCTACATCATGTCCTGAATGTGGCTTCCAAATCAGAGTCCTCCTGACTACTAAGAAGAGCTTGTTGCAAAGACATCGTCTATTGAGATTGTTTTGCCTCTGGAGCAGAATTTTATAGTGCACAAGGGGCTCAGAGCCTCCTGGAAGGTGAAGAGGGCTCTTTCTGTTGCAGCACCAGTCACGGGTTTGTCTTTTTGGAGGGCAGAGAGCATCTTGTGTGCACCTGAAAGTTGATCCAGTGGAAATGACATTCTAATGGGATTCAGATTTGGATTCGGTTCCCAACTGTGCCAGACTTTGTTTGTTCTTGGGCATGTCATTTAATCTCACGCTCTTTTTCAGCTCTCGGTCTGTAAAAGAGGGCTAAAACCACAGGAATGTTGTATGGCTCAACATATTTGTGATAGGGACCATATAAGTACTTCTCTAAAGGAATATGAAAGATTCAGGATTAACAACCTGTAGATTTAAGGAGAAACCCTGGTTCTGTTGAAACCAGTGTCAAGCCTCCTTTGGATTTCCACATTAGTTACTGGAGCACATTATAGAATAATCCTAAACCAGAATCAAGTGCTCTCTCTCATGATTGCAGGCCATACTCCTTTGTGAAGGTGAGAGGGCATCTAGGCTTCGTTACTGAAATGCATGGATTGTGTCTCCATATGTACATAAGAATAAGGACAGTAAATTAAAAACCAATAACAGGAAAACTTTTCTATCCATGTCTTCCTCCCTGCCCCCAGTCCTCATAACACACATTTTATGTACGACTTAAAACTGTTACTAAGGTTGTTTTGTGCAGTGCTCATATTTTATTAATAGCAGCTCATTTACAAGTTATCTTTTCTGTATGTGGTGATGAATTTGGGATATTTACAGTATCTGCAGTTGTTAGGAAGAAAAAACCAAAACAAAACCCCAGAGCCTTATGATGAAATAGATGAGCCAAAGTGGGTGAAAGGTAAAATAGTGTAAGGGCCAAGTTAACACAGATATTCTGGCATCTAAAGATGCTTTTGAAAACCTTTCTAACACATAGGTGAGTTAGACACCTAAATACCTTTCTAAATGTGGCTCAAAGTGGTGGGTGGAACCAAAGGGGATTATTCTAAACCAAAAATATCTCTGTCAAGTGGCTTAATTGTCTTAATTTATGGTAACAACCCTTTAATGTTAAAGGGAATTAATAGCCCAATGAATCCTCTTTCAGGGACCATGTAGATAAGTGTTCCTTCAAGAGACAAACTTTGAATGAAAATGCAGTGTGAAAGGCAGAAACATGGTTGGGTAAAGCAGATAAGCTCTTTCTTCCTGCAGATCTTAAGAGCATGGGAAATTATCATCTCTGTGTGTGAATTGTTCCTGTTTCAAATATTGGAATCTCTTCCTAGTTCTCAGAGTCAGTGTGTTTATTGCAGAATTTGGAATAGTCCCATGCGCATTATCAAAGGGAGAAAATCTACTCATTGAGTACACCCCTAAACCCTGTGCAAGGTTTACCATAAAATTCTAGCAGAATCTGTAGTAAATCTACAATAGACAGCTTTGAAATATGGCCTTCACTGGAGACAGTATGTCTGTATGGCGCTTTTAAAAAACTTTGTATTCTATGCTTTTGGTGAGATGAATTCTAGTTCAGGGGAATCATGAAAGCTATTTGTACTTAAGTACTGCTTAAGTATAGTCTTGAGTCTTCAGTGATACATAAGGCCTTGTGCAGGCCCTATGCACAGGAATGAATTTCACCATTCAAAATTTTATTTCTATTTTATGTGCTTCACTGATTTTGGTGCAGCATTGTTTCAATTTTTGTTCTGCTGGGTATTTATTTAACTGTCTGCGGGATATTGCATGCTGTAAGCCTACATGTTTTCTTTATTTCTCTGCTTCAACTGCACACATCTGTGCAGTAGTAACATGCAGCTAGCATAGACTCTGCCACAGGCATGCGCAAACAATGCAAAATTGATCCCCTTACTGAAATGCACAGCCAGAGGCCTAGCACATGGTTTTAATTTTTGCTCTTTTTTTCATCTTCCCAACCCCGTTTTTCTTTCTTTTGTGAAAACTCTTTAGTTTACTACTTCCCTTTCAAACATTTTAACCCCACTCCATTTCTGTTTGACTGCTTCTTGTGGCTGTTTCTTCTGCCTGTTGAGTTTCTCTCCACTGGGAATTTTGGAGTGAGGGACAATCTCCATGATATACTCATCCTCTTGATGCTTGACATCCATAGCCTTCTACAATCATTCTTGCCTGTATTCTTGATCTTATCTATACCAATGTGTGTTTTCCCCTTTACTAATCTACTCTTACGCTGACCTACACTGGCCACTGGTTACTTTAAACAGTCTCTCCTCTATTTCATCCCTCTGCAAATTGTACTCTCACTTCCCTCAAGCATTTCCTTCTGTATAGATTTGCCATCCTGATCTGGCTTCTCAATCTCCATTTATGACCCAGTTACTGTGCTATCTGCAGGGGCAGATGATGCAACAACTGCATGCTGTCTAAATTACAGCTACCACTGTTGGCAACGCTGGCACAGAAGAATGTTCTAAGTTTCTGGTATAGCGAAGGCATTAATGAGAACACTTAGATCTCTCCTCTACAGAAAGAATAAAGCTAGAGCCAATCTTGTTTGCTCTGTGGATCATCTACAAGGGCTCTGAGTCAGTTCATAAGGAGGGTAGGAAAAGAGCACAAGGTTTATGGGAGAAGAGATACAAAGTGGTATAAGTCTTGGTAACTTTAGTCAGTTGAGCTCAATACAAATACAACTGAAGATTGTTCTGTCAGGCTTCACTCCATTGAACTATCTTTAAAAGGCTGCTTACTAATAAACACTCAGAGGGATAGGATGGGGGAATAAGATATCAGTGGAATGTGGGAGTGTTTAGGGCAGTTTTCTCTTTCAAAATGCACCAGAGGTACAAGCCACAGAAAGCAAACCTATTTGAACCAGACACAGTGATTGATGGAATGATCTGTTTCTCCAACTGTGCCTCTTTCCAGTGGCTATTTGTTGTTTAAGAACAAATCCTGCTATGCGACTAAAGACTGAAATGAGAGTGTATGTTTGCTATCTTGTGCTGATGAAGCTTCCCAGCATGAAATAGTTCTGGATGCCTGTTAATTCATTAACTGTACTCCAGCAGGAACTGAACTAATGCCAAATTAATTATTTAGGAGTTTAAAATGAACTGTGTGCTAGGCTGTCCTGGGATCAATTTAAATTATCTTCCCAAGTAGAAATGTAAAGATTAGTCCTTTCAGAATATCTTAATAGTGTTAGTATTGTTAGCAATCCTTTTATAGAATCATAGGGATGGAAGGGACCTCACGAGGTCATCTAGTCCAACCCCCTGCTAAAAAGCAGGACCACTCCCACTAAATCACCCCAGCCAGGGTTTTGTTTAACTGAGCCTTAAAAATCTCCAAAGATGGAGATTCTACCACCTCCCTAGGTATCCCATTCCAATGCTTCACCATCCTCCTAGTGAGAAAGTTTTTCCTAATATCCAGCCTTGAGCTCCCCAGCTGTAATTTGAAACCATTGCTCCTTGGTCTGTCCTCTGTTACCCTCGAGAACAGCCTAGCTCCCTCCTCTTTGGAGCACCCCTTCAAGTAGTTGAAGGTTGCTATCAAATCTCCCCTCAGTCTTCTCTTCTGTAGACTAAATAAGCCTAGTTCCTTCAGTCTCTCCTCATAAGTCATGTGCCCAAGCCCCCTAATAATTTTTGTTGCCCTCCGCTGGACTCTTTCTAATTTGTCCACATCCTTTCTGTAGTGGGGAGCCCAAAACTGGACACAGTATTCCAGATGCGGCCTGACCAGTGTCGAATAGAGGGGAATTATCACATCCCTCGATCTGCTGGCAATACTCCTACTGATGCAGCCTAATATGCTATTGTCCTTTTTGGCAACAAGGGCACACTGTTGGCTCATATTCATCTTCCCGTCCACCATAACCCCCAGATCCTTTTCTACAGCGCTGCTACTTAGCCAATCGGTCCCCAGCCTGTAGCAGTGCATGGGATTTTTCCATCCTAAGTGCAGGACTTGTGCACTTGTGAACCTCATGAGGTTTCTTTTGGCCCAGTGTTCCAATTCGTCCAAGTCTCTCTGGATCCTGTCCCTGCCCTCCAGAGTATCTACCATTCCCCCCAGCTTGGTGTCATCCGCGAACTTAGCAAGCACGCAGTCTGTTCCATCATCAAGATCATTAATGAAGATGTTGAACAGGACCGACCCCCTGGGGCACTCCACTCATTACTGGTTGCCAACCAGACATTGAGCCATTGATTCCTACCCGCTGAGCCCATTGAACTAGCCAGTTTTCGATCCACCTTACGGTCCACTCATCCAACCCAAACTTCCTTAACTTGCCGACAAGAATGCTGTGGAAAACCGTATCAAAAGCCGTGCTAAAGTCGAGATATACCACGTCAACGGCTCTTCCTGCATCCACAAATCCAGTCATCTCATCATAGAAGGAAATCAGGTTGGTCAGGCACAATTTGTCCTTGGAGATCCATATTGACTGTTCCTGATCACTCTATTTTCCTCCAATGGATTCAGAATGGATTCTTTGAGGACCTGGTCCATGATTTTCCCAGGGATTGAGGTGAGGCTGACCGGTCTGTAGTTCCTCAGATCCTCCTTTTTCCCTTTCTTGAAGATAGGTACTATATTTGCCTTTTTCCAATGCTCCGGGACCTCCCCCGTTCGCCAGCTAATAAGATAATGATAATGGCCAGCGGCTCTGCAATCACTTCAGCCAACTCCCTCAGCACCCTCGGATGCAGTTCATCCGGCCCCATGGACTTGTGCACATCTTTTATTTGTCTACATCTTCATTATAGTGTAAGCTTTGCAGGGCTGTCAGTTTTATTTGTCGATAGAGCATCAGACTCTCTATAATGCTTTGTATACATGTACAAATAGTACTGCCTTACATACAATGTGACTCACCCTTCTTTGCATCTGTATATATAGCTAACAAACTGAAGTTTCGACTTCATGCATTTGATAAAGTTGGGTTCTAGCCCACAAAAGTTTGAAATAAATTTGTTAGTCTTTAAGAAGCCACAGGACTCCTTATTTGTAGTACTACCTTAGAAGGTCTTAAAACATTTAGTGTGGGACATATGTGAAATTTTTTATTTCAGTTGGTATAAAAATCAAGATCAGATTCTGAATTCCCTACTGTGTCCTTTACTCAGTCAAATGCCCACTGACTTGAGTTCTCTCACTCCATTGTAGACTCATGCCCAAGGAGGAAAAAGAGTGGTACAGACTGATGAATGGCGGAATAGCTCTGTGGAGGAAAGGCTGGAATACTCGCTTGTCAAGGTGAATTTATATAAAGTTACTTTACCCAGACAGATTATGCAGTGTGCAGGGACCATACCTGTGGCCCACCTGCTGTTATTAAGAATGTAATGTATTCCATAAGAGGGCCACCATTGGCTTACAATTCATAATCTTTCTTGCCTGTGTTACTAATAACACAAGTAATTTAAAACAAAATGCATCCATATTTAGTTTTCTCTGCTTATTCTCTTTGACTTGTGTTTTGCTCAGGTAGGTGAATGGAGGTTGACTGGTCAGCTTCACTTTTAATATTCTGTTTCTAATCCATGTCACTTCCTGTTAACAGGATGCTGGTATCTTTGGGTTACAAATGTAATGAAGAGCAGTGTTTGTATGATTATAAACTGGCTTCCATTGAAACTCTTTAAAAAAAGATCTGTGTATGCTGGGAATTAGCACACAATGTAATTATGTAACTTCATGATTACCCAGTGTTTGGATACAGGGCTTGTTGTAGCCTCATAG
Source organism: Pelusios castaneus (assembly GCA_007922175.1). Classification (NCBI taxonomy): domain Eukaryota; kingdom Metazoa; phylum Chordata; order Testudines; family Pelomedusidae; genus Pelusios; species Pelusios castaneus. Next base: position 3,515,243 of record ML685870.1, on the reverse strand, counting down.
TAAATAAAAATAGTGAACTGCATAAAATGAATGAGGAAGTGTTCTTTACCCTTTCATGTAACACAAGAACCAGAGTCACCCAATAAGATTAGGAGGCAGCAGGTTCGCAATGAATGTAAGGAAGTATTTCACATAGTCAGACTGTGGAACTCATAGCTCAGGGATATTGAGAAGACCAAAAGTATAACTAGGCTAGAAGAAAGACAACAGAGTCCTGTGGCACTTTTAAAGACTAACAGATTTATTTATCGCATGAGCTTTCGTGGGAGAAAATCCCACTTCGTCAGACGCTTTGAAGACGCTTCAAAGCGT
>ML685870.1:3452395-3514531 GCA_007922175.1 Pelusios castaneus | reverse complement strand
AAATCTGTTAGTCTTTAAAAGTGCCACAGGACTCTGTTGTCTTTCTACAATAGACTAACACGGCTACCCCTTTGGAATTTGACTAGGTTAGAAGAAGAATTTTATAAGGTCTTCTTTGAGTGCCTGCTCCGGTCCATTTCAATGTAGGTGTATGCCTGCCCCGAGCCTGGCCACCAGAAAGTTATCCCTCTGTGATATCCATCAGGTCAACTCTCATGCCCTCTGGGGTGCTCCCTCACACTGTTGGCATAAAGGGCCTGGTTGCCCCTTCAGTTCCTTCTCATCAATCATGATGACAGCTGGAACTGTTCCTCATCCTTGTGACTACATCTCTCTGTGAACTTGACTTTTTTACTCTACATAGGTTTTTTTGTTGTGCTTAAGAGTGGCTCTGTGGTCATCAGTCCACACTTTCACTTCACACTACCCCATCACCCACCATGCTAGAGTTGATGAAGGTTTTGGCTAAGTGGTGTTAGGATCAGCATGCCAATGGACTCTGATCTTCCACCTGCGCAACTGCTTCAGAGTCACCTACATTGGAATGGATGGATACGAGCAAGCTCTCGAAGACAAAAAGTTACTAATCTGCCATAACTCTTGTTCTTGGGAGATGTGTTACTCATGTCTGTTCCAAATCCCTCTTCCCCCGTATGCCTTTTTGTCAGAGTTAGCTGGCAAAAAGGAACCAAGGAGGCAGCATGGAGGCAGGGCCCTTTATACTGATGCTTTGAGGGAGTGACTACAGGGGGAAATAGATGGATATCCCTGAGGGAAAACATCCTGCCAGTGGTGCTCAGGGCAAGCACACAGGTACATTGGAAGGGATGTGAGTGACACATCTCGAAGAACAAGTTAGTAACTATTTTTTCATAGAGGCTAGGTCCATCAATGGCTATTAGCCAAGATGGTCAGGGACGTAACTCTGTGTTGTCTTTCCCTAAACCTTAGAGTTCCAAACTGGGACTGGACGACGGCCTCAATAACTTGGCCTGTTCTGTGCATTCCCTCTAAAGCCAATGTCAGAAGATAGGATATTAGGTTAGATGGACCATTGGCCTGACCTAGTATGGCTCTTCGTATGCATATTTTGATGAGAGCAAAGCTGTCCAAGGAAATCTAACTGAAATATGTTTATGAAGCATTCTTGAAGACTAGCAGTCTAAAGTTGACCAGTTTTTGCTTTTGTTTTTTTAAAATACTCTGAAAATTTTGGGGAGAACACACACACATACATACTGTGTGTGTATGCGTATTTATGTATTTATATAATATATATAGTAAAATAAAAATTTTATACATTTTTTCAGGGCATTGAAAAATATGTCATTGAGGACACAGAAGAGGCAAGATTAAACCATAAAAAATATCCCAGACCTCTGAACATTATTGAAGGGCCCCTGATGAATGGCATGAAAGTTGTGGGTGAACTTTTTGGTGCTGGAAAGATGTTTCTGCCTCAGGTAAAGAGGGGAATAATCTGTGTCCTTCGTATTTCCACAAGTATAGCCTAGCCAGTGGTTCTCAACCTTCCTGGACTATTGTACCTCTTTCAGGAGCCTGAAGCTGAGCCCTGCCTCCCAGGAGCTCAAGCTCAAGCCCTGCCACCTACAGCTGAAACATGAAGCATGTAACTTAGCTTTATAGGGACCCTGTAGCAGGGATCCCAGGTAATTGTCCTCATTGCCACCCCCTCACTCTGGCCCACCACTTGTTACCCCGCTAAACCTAACCTGTCCTGTCCTGTCCGCTGCATTGAGAGAGACTGATCTAGATGAGTTGGTGTACACTCTGAAAGACCTCTGCATACTTCCAGGGGTACACACACACTGGCTTAGCCTCTCTATCATCTATCCAGTTGCTAGTAGTAAGTGTCCAAAGGAAGCAGCATGTTTGAATTCTAAAAACATAGGTATATCTATTAATATGCATTATTTTTTGTTCTTGTCCATGGCACATAACCCTTCTTTGTAGGTGGGGTTTTGTTGGTTTTTTAAATTTTATTTTTTCTTCCCTTTCTTTTCAGTTCCCTGTCTTTTTCACAGCTATTTTCTGTGGCTCAGGGTGGGCACCTCTTGGACCGTTGCGTTGCACTTTAATCTTTAAGTAGATTTTACTTAAGGGTCTGATCCTGAGAGGTGCTGAGCACCCAAAACTCACTCTAACCTATTCATGTTTGATGGCTACAAAGCACCTGTCAGGATTAGGGCTAACAGCCCTGCTGCTGCAGTGAGCTCTGTGCAGACAGGTCCTTGATAAAGTCAGAAGGGTTTAACACAGAGAAGGGGTTGGCCAGCTCATTGTCAGATTGGAATCTGTGTTAGCAAATATGTGTTTCGGTTTGCTGCTTTCCTATGAATGTTTATAAAAACAGGCTGTTGAAGGGCCATAGCTGTTTTTCTGTGTCTACCACTCTTTTCCTCCATTTGTCAATTCAGGTGATAAAGTCTGCTCGAGTTATGAAGAAGGCAGTTGGCCACCTCATTCCGTACATGGAAAAGGAAAGAGAGGAAAACAGAGCCAAGTCAGGCAGCATTGAAGAAGAGGCAAGCTGTGTTCTTTTGTGCTGCAACTCTTTAAAACCAGCTGTCAATGAAGCGGGGCTCTAGAGCTGAATAAGTTGTTTGATTTAAATATCCGAAACATGGACCAGGCACACTGAGGTGTGGGAACCTAGTGGCTCTTGAATGAATTAGGGTGAGGAGTGCAAATTATATGTAACACTGAGGCTCTGTATGACTTTGACCTGAAGCCAAACACCAAAACTTCTGTGGTTGAGGCTGAAATGTTCTATAAGGCTTTAGTTTTTATCTCAAATTTTTGGCATAAATGCTGATAAACTGAAACTGACAAATTCCATATGGCTCTATCAATTATCAGGGCCCTTTGTGCTATGCCATAGCAACAACATCTGTTTTCCGCAGTTTGCCAGCACCAGATGTTGTGGCAAATGGAAACTCCTGTCTATTTTAAGTTGTGTGCACTCTAGGATTCCCCTTTAGGGTAACACTTCTATGTACCTTATCTCTAAGACTGTGCCCTTTGAGAATCTTGATGTTGACTTCAAGGTGCATTGGCTTGGGCCCCATGTGAACTTTGCAGCCTCTGTGGCACTTGGTATACTGGAACATGTCACCAAAGGGTGAGAGGCTAACCAGAGTTTGAGGAATTTTAAAAATAAGCAGGAGTTGGCTCCGAAAAATTGCTTCTCTGATGGGGAAGGTGGGAAAAGAATGAACAAACCCATCGTACTTCCTACAGCTTCTGCTGGGTAAGGCTCATATAATCTTCTGCTGCAAATACTGCCCCGGGAGGTAGCTGTTGACCAGGAGGAGAATGCCTTGCAGCCCCCCTCTGAAAGTACATTTGCACACTGACAGTCAGCCTAGGGCATTGTTACCTCTGGGACAGTTTCATTCACAGAACGAAAGTGATTGTGAAGCCTTGTTGTACAATTAGGCAAATATCTAGATGAGTTGAGGACCCCTTGAAAGACCTTCAGGGGCATGCGTACTTCTGGTTGAGAACCATTGCTCTGATATACCACTGGCATAAGGTTCTTAAGGAAGAATCACTGGCAGATCAATGTAGTAGAGATCTGCTTTTACACCAGTGCCTCTGTGCTAGGGTTGGTGGGGGCAGGAGAGCATCTGATGCAGGAGCTGCCTCATCCAGGTTTACACCCTTGATAGGTTCTGATCTTCAAGAGCAATTCTTTGTTGGCCATTGATGTTCTGAATCTGGCCTATTTCTGCAATTGGAGTGGCAAGAAATAGCCAGATGGGAGTAGAAAGTCTGGCCTCTTCTCGTTGATTTGTAAAAGTTCTAACTGTCTTTCTGTGTGTGACACTTTTCTGTCCTTGCCTGTTCTTAATTCACTTCCCTTTCAGTACAACATTCAATATTGGTAAAATTATCCATGAAGCACAAATATGCACTTGGTTCTCAGCAGTCATGCTCAGTTGTTCTAAATATTTTACCTATTTAAATATTTAGGCAATTGTTATTTTTTAGGGCTGAAGCACAACACAAGTTCAAGTGGTTCAACTTCAGAACAGTTTACAAGTTAAATCAGTCTTAGCTCATACATTCAAGTTGGAACCATACAGCCACTACGAATAATTCTTTCCAACTATTATTCTATGCATCTTCATCTTTAAGTGGTTTATCTTAAAAAAACAGTTACTTTTCATTTAATAATTGTTATTAATATTGATTTGTATGCAGTAGTACGTAGGAGCCCCACTTGTGGATGAGGACCCCATTAAACTAGGTGCTGTATGAACAAATTGAGCCTTACTCACAGCTATAAGTATGGAGATGTTTGTTCCTCCTGCAGGATCCTTACCATGGCACAATAGTGCTAGCTACTGTAAAAGGAGATGTGCATGATATTGGCAAGAACATCGTGGGAGTGGTACTGGGCTGCAATAATTTCAGGTAATGAAGTTAGCAGGTTTTTGCCCCCGTTTTCCTTACAGCATAATAGCCTCTTCTAAATTACAATTAAATATTTCATACTAAAATTTTTAAAGTGTCAGAAGAAATTTGAATAAGGCAAAAGCAAGGCGCAGAGCTGCTAGTCCTATGAGTAAAAACAACAAAAGAAAACTCCCATGAAATTGTCTTAAACCCTGCAAGATTTTAGAAGCAGAATAAACATTGGATTCATTTTATGTGCCCTCTTGCTTTTGAACCTTTAAGGTCCATATTTTCAAGCTTTTTTTCATAGTCACAAGGCTTTGAAACTTGCAAGTTTATGTGAGAGTTTTTATTTTTTCTTGAATTTAAGGTGAGAGGGTCACATAATCATTGAGAGCCCACTGGATGCGATGCCCTCATGAAAAATTCAGCTTCCCTGCCATCAACTGCTGGGAAGAGCAAGGATTTCAGCCAGGATACTACTTTGGGGCCTGTCTTTCATAGTATTATAGGATTGGAAGTGGTCTCGTGAGGTCATCTAGTCCAGTCCCTTGCACTTGTGACAGAACCAAGCATTATCTAGACTGGTGGTTTTCAAACTTTTTTTTTCTCGGAACCCAGTTGGCGAGATCCAAAGCTGGCCCTGGCCCCAGCCCCGGCCGGGAACCCGAGGCCTGGCCCCGCCCCCAACACCTGCTGAGGGTGCGGTGGGTGGAGCTGGCATGGGGGCTGGCGAAGGTTGCAGACCCCTGATCTAGACCATCTCTGACAGGTATTTGTCTAATGTGCTCTTAAAAATCTCCAGTGATGGAGATCCAAATCTCCACAACCTCCCTAGGCAGTTTATTTTAGTTCTTAACTACCTGACAGTTAGGAAGTTTTTCCTAATGTCTAACCTAAACCGCCCTTGCTGCAATTTAAGCCCATTGCTTCTTTTCCTCTCCTTCAAGATTAATTAAAACAATTTTTCTCCCTCTTTCTCGTAACACCTTTTATGTACTTGAAAATTGCCCTCCTCAGTCTTTTCTACAGACTAAAGAAACTCAGTTTTTTCTGTCTCTTCTCATACATCATGTTTTTGAGATCTTTAATAATTTTTCTTGCTCTTCTTTGTCTCTCTCCAATTTGTCCACATCTCTCCTGAAATGTGGCGCCCAGAACTTGACACAGTATTCCAATCGAGGCCTATCAGCATGGAGTAGAGTGGAAGAATTATTTCTTGTATCTTGCTTACAACACTTACAACATCCCAGAATGATGTTTGCTTGCTTGCTGCTCCTCTCTCCGTAACAGTGTTACACTGTTGACCCATATTTAGCTTGTGATTCACTATGACCTTCAGATTGCTTCCCGGAGTACTCTTTCCTAGGGAATCATCTCCCATGGGGGGATGGGTGTGGGTGCAACTGATTGTTCCTTCCTAAATGGAATACTTTTCATTTGTCCTTATTGAGTTTCAGCCTATTTATTTCAGTTTGTCCAGATCATTTCAGTTTTAATCCTATCCTCCAAAGCATTTGCAACCCCTCCCAATTTGGTATCGTCCACAAACTTTATAAGTGTACTCTCTATGCCATTAACAAAGTCATTGATGAAGATATTGAACAGATGTGGACCCAGAATTGATCCCTGCGGGACTCCATGATATACCCTTCCAGCTTGACTGTGAACCACTAATCACTCTCTGGGAATAATTTTCCAGTCAGATATGCACCCACCTTATAGTAGCTCCATCTTGGTTTATTTCCCTAGTTTGTTTATGAGACCATCATAAGAGACTGTATCAAAATCTTTACTAAAGTCAAGATATATCACATCTACCACTTCCCTCCTATCCACAAGTCTTGTTACTGTGTCAAAGAAAGCTATTAGGTTGGTTTGACATGACTTGTCTGCAACAAATACTTGCTGATCGTTACTTATCACCTTTTAATATTCTAGATATTTTACATATTTGCAAATTGATTGCTTAATTATTTGCTCCATTATCTTTCTGGGTACTGAAATTAAACTGGCAGGTCTATAATTCCCCAGGTTGTCCTTATTTCTTCCCTCTCCCCCCTTTTTTTAACCAATTGTCACAATATTTGCCATTTTCCTATCCTCTGGACACTCTTCTATCTTCTATGACTTTTTTCAAAGGTGATCATTAATGGCTCAGATATTGCCTTAGTCAGCTCCTAGAGTACTCTAGGATATCTTTCATCAGGTTCTGGTGGCTTGAAAGCATCTACCTTGTTCAAGTAATTTTTAATTCGTTATTTTTCTATTTTAGCTTCATATCATACCTCATTTTCTTGGGCATTCACTATGTTAGATGTCCAGTTGCTTCTAACCTTTTTGGTATAAATTAAAACAAAAATGTCATTTAGCACTTCTTCCATTTCCACATTTTCTGGTATTGGTTCCACCCTCCCCGCCCATTGAGTAATGGGCCTACCTTGTCCTTGTCTTACCTTCTTTCTCTTGCTTCTAATGTATTTATAGACTGTTTTCTTGTTACCCTTTGTGTCTCTTGCTAGTTTAATCTTTGTGCCTTGGCCTTTCTAATTTTGTCCCTACATATTTGTGTTACTTGTTTGTGCTCATCCTTTGCAATTTGACTTGGTTTCCACTTTTTGTAGGGTTTTTTTTTGATCATTTGATCTTTTTTTTTTTCAGATCATTGAAGATCTCCTGGTTAAACCAGGGTGCTCTCTTCTCTCTTGCCATACTTCCTATCTTTCCTATGCAGTGGGATAATTTGCTGTTGTGCACTTAATAATGTCTGTCTACCAACTCTCTTGAAATGTTTTCCCCCTAAGATTTGCTTCCCATAAGACCTAACCTACCTCTCTGAATTTGTAGTCTGCATTTTTAAAATTCATCATCTTATTGTGCTGTTTTCCCTCCTACCATTCCTTAGAATCATGAACTCTACCATTTCATGATCACTTTCACTCAAGCTGCCTTCCACTTTCAAATTCTCAACCTGGAGACTCAGAAAGGTGACACTGTATTGGTTTACTGTAAGTGTGTTTGGAAAGTTATTAGCACAATCGTAAGGGATAGAAAGTTAACTTTCTTTCAAAGGAAAGCATAAATTCTGAGTAATTTTACGTTATAGGATACCTCAATTTTCTAAAGCAAGGGAACCCATCCATCCCTTTGCCTTTTAAGTGAAATTTCTGTGGTCTTCCTCTAAAATAGAACGCTGCAGTACTGGACCAGTGGTTAATAATGAGGTTTTGCCTTCAGTCAAAAATACTCTGTTTTTGTTAACTTTAAGACATCTTGTAACATTACGTTTCTTTTCACAGGATTATCGATTTAGGAGTCATGACTCCATGTGATAAGATATTGAGAGCTGCTATTGAAAACAAAGCAGGTACAGAGATTTTATTTGAGGTTTTTAACTGTTTGCTTTTGAACACATTCGAATTATCTTGCTCATGAGTTATCTTTTGAAAGACTGAGAAATTTATGAACAGCATAGGAATGCAAAGATTGTACACACACAACTCAGCATTTGTCTTATCATTTTTTTATTACTACTTGTTTGGTATTTATATGACACCTTTTCTCCAAGAATTTCAAAACACTTTGCAAAATAATACCTCTGTGAAATGGTAAATCCTATTATACCTGTTTCACAGATGGATAAACTGAGGCTCGGAGAGGTTAAGTGATATGTCATAAGCTAGAAAAAGAGAGAGAAATAGAACCTAGAGTCTTGACTCCAGACTCATTCTGAATTTGTGAACCAGTGCATGTTAAAACTAGAATTCTCTAGGTCAATAAAGAACTTCCCTGATCCAAGTCACGGTTGCTCTCAAATTGTGTGTTGGAGCTTGGAGGATGTGAACTGTGCAGGAATACAGATGTGGAAGTTTGAAAGTACTATTACAGTAGATGAGGGTCCCCAAGGGCTGTGTACATAGTAATCCATCTCCTTATGTCTTTGTGAAAGAGTGCCCTCACCACTAGTGTGTCCTCTCTCAATTGGACATGGCACAGCACGTTCTGTCATGTAATACACCTGCTCATTGGTCACTTTGGCCCTGTGTTGGTCTCTTTTCCTGTAACTCAGACCTCCAACCTGGTCATAATTTAAGTCCAACCCTTCCAAGGTAACAAGAACTCCAACAAACGAAGATCCAAAACCTTGCACCAGATCCTCTGTCCCAGTACTGGGCCCTGTAGTTCTCATACCTTTTTCTCAGGAACTTCACTCCATTTTCTTCAGTGGTTGGGAGTGGAACCTCTGGGTTCCAGCCTAGGACCCAGGCAAGATCTGTCTATTCAAATACAAAACTGCTACCTTTCTGAGCTTCTTCCAACCATAGGTTTGTACCAGACTTCTCCCTGCAACCTTTCTAGGGTCACTTTTCTCTTAGAGCCAGGACCTTCCCCTGGAATCCCCCAATCAAATCCCAAACTAAAAATTAAAAAAAACCCAACAAAAAACCCCACTTTGTTACTCTCTTGGTGCTTGAACTTTCATCACTCTCTGGTGCTCTGTTTTGTTCCTCAACTGAACGCTTCCCAGGATTTTCTCCCTGGAAGTAGAGAGTCTGCCCTTTTATCAGGCCTCACAAATGGAGCCTGCTTCACCCTGATGGCTGCACCATGCATCTCCTAGTCTTTTGAATGACTTCTCTACATACATTTTGGCCAGGGCCAAATCTTCTCTTTGTCTCTCTCCTCACAATTGCTCTAGTCCCGGAAAGTTACTTTAAAGTTCCTCCCTCTCCTCCCTGCAGCCCCTTTTCTGCTCCAAACCTTCTGCCTTTAAATTAGCGTCTCATCTGGGACTCATTTTTAACTAAGCCTGCTTCACACTCCAGGTGCAGCTGGATAGCATTGGCCTCTCAAGCCCACATTAGCCCTTTCAGAGCATGTATGCAGTGCACAACCTGTCACAGCTTTATTTAAATTTTGAAACTCTGGTGCCTTGGCCGAAATATTAAAAAGTGGTTTCTGCCATCTGGTGCCTTCATCTTGGGTGTCTAACTTTAGACACTTTTAGGCCTGATATCTGAAGTGGTAGATACCTCCCAACCCTAGCTGGAATCCTTAAGAGCTGCTGCTGCTCCGTAATCTGAGAACTAGGCCCAAAGGGTTTCAAGTTGGGCACCCAAAATCATTTGCTGCTAGTTGAAAATTTTTCTCCCAATTGGGTTAAAATTACTATCTAATGCTTCTGAAATACTGTCTTCTGTTAGCAATTGCTGTGTCTTTACACTACACTTCCTCTCTTTGGTGTCTGAGCCACTGAGCTGATTTAATAAAATTTAGCTACAGATGAAATATTGTATTGTGTGATATTTCTATCCTTTCCTAAGTAGAGGGGTTTCTTTTACCCATTTTTGTTTAATCCATAATAGATATAATTGGCTTGTCTGGTCTCATCACACCTTCTTTGGATGAAATGATTTTTGTTGCAAAGGAAATGGAGAGATTAGCGATAAAGATTCCTTTGCTGATTGGAGGAGCAACTACTTCTAGGTAAGTAAGATATTTTTAGTGGGGGGAGAAAGTATTTATAAAATACCATTAAGTGTTTATAAAAATAAAATCCTTAAGACTTGGAAGGGTAACACGTCTCTCTGCCATTTACTATTTGTTACGGTTTTCATCTGGAAGATCCCAAAACACTTTAAATACTATGGACCAGATCCCCATCTCCCATCCATACACCTCATGGCAGAGACTGAGCAATTTGGCTCTAACCTAGCAGACCACTTTTGAATGTACTGCACTTTAAGCATATCGTGATGACGACATCATCATGATAACTCTCAAGGATGCTGTGTCCGTTGCAAACTGATCACTACCCAGATTCACCTCTCGCTAGACTTTAAGCAGCCAGTGGCTCCACTGACTTCAATAGGCCTATGGACATGCTTAGAGTTTAAGCATATGTTTACGTTCTTTACTGGATCTGGATCAGGATCAGGGTGCACAGTACCTTGAGGATAGAGCCCAAGGTCCTGTTGAGGGGGAGCATAGGGGGCAACAAATTCAGGCCACTTGCCCATAGGCATCTAAATATTGAATTTGGTAGTCTCAGTTTGAGGCTGTGATTTCATTCTCTTGCATACATTGTGATGGAATAGTGTCACTGTTATGATTTTCTAAAGAACAGAGTAGACAGTTGGCTGACATCTAATATGAACCTGCTCAATATGTTTAAGTAGGTGACAGCTCTGAAATTCCAGAGGTCAGTTCTTGAATCTATCAAAGCTGTAAGCATCACTTCTTTCTTTACCTGCTGCTTCTTGTGCATATTCTGATCAGTTCCCTGTGGTTCCAGGAGTCTTGGATCAACTGTCCTTGGCATAGTCCAGTAACATTACAGGAACTGAATAGAATCTAGAATAAGATGACTGTATAGTCATTCCAATCCACCCCGTATTATATTGTAACCTTTAAAATAACCTTTAAACCTATGAAATATCCTTTTAACCTGTATGGGTCTCATTCATTCCCTACAGTGTTGAGAGTAAACCAGAGATTTCAAATATCGAGACTTTCAGCAAAGCAATTTTGTCATAATTAGTGAGGGGCTACCTGCCTGCAAACTTTAAGTGGTGGTCATTTATGGGTGCAAATGCATAGTCATTTTGGAACAGCCTTGCATACCTCATTCATATGAAGGCAAAGTAACCTACTGGGTTATAAGATTTATTTCAGATTTTGGAGATTAATAATTTAGATATGTGCAGTTTATTATACAATGTAATATTGTGTGTGTGAATAGGCACAGACATGCGATGTGTATAAAATGTATTTCATTGAACTCTTATATCAAAGATATGTGCTTTATCACAGATTTTGGAGAATGAGGCATTTTCTTTCTTTCTCAAATTGTACCAGGATTTTATCTTCCAAGTTAAGACAGCAAATTGAGCAAGTTAGACTCTCGCACGTTTTCACACCATTTGTCTGGTTGAGTTGTTGAAAATTTTCATATTATACTGGGCTAGGATGTGATTTGGCACTCCATCCCTATTCACCTTGCATGCCCAAGATCAGTGGGGCTCAGACATGTGCTCTGGTGCTTTGCTGAATAGGGGTAGGCTTAAATACTGTGCTGAATTCAGGTCTTCATGCATGTGACCATATCTTCCCTCTAGTGACTGGTCCTAGCAAGGAACTTGTATCTTACTGACTGCCAACAAAGTTTCTTCTTTTCAGCTCAAATGAATTGGTGTTGGTGCTTTTGGTTCTGAAGGCTGTGGATTTAATACATGTACTTAAAGAAGAACACTTATCTATCACAATACGTCAGATGGCTGTGTTAGTGGAGGTCTGTTAAAGGACCAGAGGCTTACTTTAACAGAAGTACTTGCAAGATGTACAGAAGGAACTATCATTTATATTTCTGTTGCATTTAGCCTTAAACATGAACCTCATGTGATATTTTGAAGTTTAATTAATTGATTAGTAGAATTCTGTTTTATATTGCAACCCTTTAAAAGTCAGTAGGGTTGCATGTTGGGTGAGCTGGCACAGAGCTGCCACTATACATATAAATTATATCTCAGTTTAGTGATCAGATTACAGCAGATGAATGGATTAAGGTCATCATCTGAGCTTCTGTTCTAGTTGTGAATTTAAGATTTCATTTTCTGCCAAGAGAAATCTTTGCTTTTTAAAACGTTTATAAAAAGCACAAGCTTGACGGTGTCTCAGTTCCCCACAGTTTTGAAAAGATTCATATCTTGGTTTGAAACTCTCTTGTCCTGAAACACTTTTGTCCTATTTTCTCATTTCAGAACACATACAGCTGTGAAAATTGCCCCACGGTATAGTGCACCAGTCATTCATGTCCTGGATGCATCCAAGAGTGTGGTGGTAGTAAGTTCTATATCTTAGTTCTCCTCCTCACACAGATGTACCACACCCCTTTATTTAGCTTTATATTTTATAAGACTTGGCCTGATCCTGGAAGTAAGCGATAGGCAAAATTCACCCTGTGCAGGGAGCCAGATCATGGCCCCTGGATTACTGAAAATATTTAAGGTCTAGTTAGACAAAACCCTGGGTGGGATGATTTAGTGGGAGTAGTCCTGCTTTTAGCAGGAGGTTGGACTAGATGACCTCATGAGGTCCCTTCCAGCCCTAGGATTCTATGATTCTATTGAAGCCTATTTGAAAGCTTGAGTGGTGCACAAGTCTTGAACTGGCCCTTAGCAATGGGTGCATGTGCAAAACACCCATTCAAGCCCCGGAGCTTCATTCGTCACTCTAAGAATGTCATCAGTAAGCTTAGCAGTTCTTTATAAAAACTAACTTCTACAGACGAGGCACACCTGGTAATACGCATGACACCCTCACTAAGAAGAGGTAAGTCCGTGGTCCGAGATATCCCTGGCTTCTGTGCTGGGCTGAGTTCATTGCCAAGCTGGGGGACTGCTCAGAATGTGTCAGAGTGAAACAACACTAGAGTGTTTTTGTTTTACCAAGTTCCAAAGGGGTGGTAGCTGTGTTAGTCTAGTTCAGTAAAACAAACAAGGAGTCTGGTGGCACTTTTAAAGACTAACAAATTTAGTTCTCCGTCTTCAAGCATCTGACAATGTGGGATTTTCTCCCACAAAAGCTCATGCTTTAAATTTGTTAGTCTTTAAAATAAACGTATTAGTCTTTAAAAGTGCCACCGGACTCCCTGTTTGTTTTGTCTTGCCAGTAACCTTTGCAGGCTCATTCATGAGCTGGAGGTCAGTCACCTTATCTTTTGAAGTAACATTCCACATAATAATGAGATGGGCAAGATGTGAATGAAATGAAGGATTAAAAAATGACTCCATAGGAACTTGCAGGCTCGACTATTGGAGCCATCTCTCACATTGAGAGGTGGCCCCGTGCTGATAGGAAGCAGGATTTGTTCCCTAGACAAAGTGCTGCAGTATATTGTTGATGCTGGTCATCTCCTTAAGGCATATTGTTTTAATCCTTATAAAATGCTTGCTGCATAACATTGCCAGTATAATATCTACATAAATAAGACAATGCACGCAATTCCTAATATAAGGAAGAAAAGGCAAATGTGATGAACATAAATATCTGTGACTTCCCCAAACTATCTCTATATCAGAATTGCTCTGTTCTGTTCATTTCTCTGGACTATCTGGCACTGTCCACTATTAGAACACAGGATATTGTTCCCTAGACAAAGTGCTGAAGTATATTATTGATGCTGGTCATCTCCTTAAGGCATATTGTTTTAATCCTTATAAAATGCTTGCTGCATAACATTGCCAGTATAATATCTACATAAATAACACAGTGCACGCAATTCCTAATATAAGGAAGAAAAGGCAATGGTTTTGGTATTGGATTAGATATTGGATAGTGGGTTAGATGGACCATTGGTCAGACGTAGTGTGGGCATTCTGATGCTCTCAAGTAAATAGTGATATGAATAATGGGAATCGCAAATTACATGGTTTTGCTTGTAAATATATTATCCTGAGATTGACTTTTATCAAACTTTTCTTCACATTGAACAATTTCTTTCTGGGAAACACTTACAATGCTGTGTCTTTTAGATATGCCCCATTAACTCCATAAAAATGTTAGTTTCATAGCTCCACACTAGACACCTAAAAGCAAAGCATATGTTAATTTTATGGACTATTGTTTTTCAGTAAGTCACAAGTTTGAAGAAGTTTTGAGAATTTCTTATTTTAAATCCTAGGTTAAATAGGAACTCTAAGAGACAAGATCTATTTAAGATTTTTTTTTCTAAAATAGTCTTTCTTTAAAGAGAGCCAGCTTTAAATTTTAAAGGTAAGTAAAGACTTAAAGACTAAAAATGACTGGTGGCAGAGAAAACAGTTGCTCAAGGGACCTAATAGACTCATAGGGTATGTCTACACTGGCAAGTTAGTTCGAATTAAGGAGGCTTAGTTCGAACTAACTAAAGCCATGGCTACACTAGGCTACAATAGGGTATTCGAACTAAGGGATTAATTCGAACTAACTAGTTCGAATTAACCAATGTGGCCATGTTAATTCGAACTAATTTCTTAGTTCGAATTAACCGGCCATTGAAATGAATGGGGATTGCTAATTTGAACTAAGCAAGTGCTTGCTTAGTTCGAACTAACATTCCAGTGTGGCCATGCTAGTTTGAATTAAAAAATTAGTTTGAATTTGTTAGTTCGAACTAACTAATTCGAACTAATTTTAGCAAGTGTAGCCATAGCCATAGACTCTAAGGTCAGAAGGGATCAGTACGATCATCTAGTCTGACCTCCTGCAAAATGCAGGCCTCAAAACCTCACCCACCCACTCCAGCAATAGGCCTCTAACCTATGACTGAGTTATTTACCTCCTTAAATCATGATTTAAGGACTTTAAAATATAGAGAATTCTCCGGTAGGTGAGCCATGCCCTGTGCTTCAGAGGAAGGCGAAAACCCCCCCGAGCCCAAGCCAATCTGCCGTGGTGGAACCCAACCCCAAATATGGTGATCAGTTAAACCCTGAACACGTGGGCAAGTCTCAACAGCCAGTTACCCAAGAAACAATTCTCTGTAATAACTCAGAACCCACCCCATGTACCCTGCCTTCTTAGGCCACTTGTATATCCACTACCCGTAGCCAAATATCAGTCAATTTTCAAGTAGGCTATCTGATCATACCATCCCCTCCATAAATTTATCAAGCTCAGTTTTGAAAGTAGTTATGGTTTTTGCCCCCACAGTTCCCCTTGGAAGGCTATTGCAGAACTTTACTCCTCTAATGGTTAGAAACCTGCGTCTAATTTCAAGCCTAAATTTCTTGATGGACAGTTTATAACCATTTGTTCAGGTGTCCACATTGGTGCTGTACTCAAATAATTCCTCTCCCTCCCTGATATTAATCCCTCTGATGTATTTATAGAGAGCAATCATATCCCCCCCCCATAACCTTGTTTTGGTTAGGCTAAACAAGCCAAGCTTCTTGAGTCTCCTCTCATAAGGCAGGTTTTCCACTCCACAGATCAGCCTCATAGCCCTTCTCTGCACCTGTTCCAATTTGAATTCATCCTTTTTAAACATGGGAGACCAGAACTGCACACAATATTCCAGATGGGGTCTCACCAGTGCCTTGTACAGCGGCATTAACACCTCTCTGTCTCTACTTGAAACACCTCTCCTGATACATCCTAGAACCGCATTAGCTTTTTTCATGGCCACATCACATTGGCGGCTCATAGTCATCCTATGATCAACCAGTACTCCCAGATCCTTCTCCTCCTCAGTCCGTTCCAAATCTTATAGGAAAAATGCTTGTTATTTGTCCCTAAATGCATGAGCTTGCACTCCTCATTATTAAATTTCATCCTATTCCTGATACTCCAGTTTACAAGGTCATCCAGATCTTTCTGTATGGAATCCCGATCCTTCTCTGTATTGGCAATACCTCCCAACTTGGTGTCATCTGCAAACTTTATTAGCACATTCCCACTTTTTGTGCCAAGGTCAGTAACAAAAAGGTTAAATAAGATCGGTCCCAAGACTTATCCCTGAGGGACTCCACTGGTAACCTCCCTCCACTCGACAGTTCACCCTTCAGTATGACCCGCTGTAGGCTCCTTTTAACCAGTTCCTTGCCCACCGTACTATATTCACATTAATCCCCATCTTCTGTAACTTAACTAATAACTCCCTATGTGGAACTGTACCAAATGCCTTGCTGAAATCTAAGTAAATTAGGTCCACCGCATTCCCTTTATCTAAAAAATCTGTTATCCTTTCAAAAAAGGAGATCAAGTTGGTCTGGCACGATCTCCCTTTTGTAAAGCCATGTTGTATATTATCACAGTTACCATTATCCTCTATAGCCTTAAGTACTTTCTCCTTCAAAATTTTCTCCAAGACCTTGCATACTACTGAGGTCAAACCAGCAGGCCTGTAGTTACCCAGATCATTTTTATTCCCTTTCTTGAAAATAGGAACTGTATTAGCAATTCTCCAGTCATATGGTACAACCCCTGAGTTTACAGATTAATTAAAAATCTTTGCTAACTGGTTGGCAATTTCATGAGCCAGTTCCTTTAGTATCCTTGGATGGAGATTGTCTGGTCCCCCCAATTTAGTCTCATCCAGCAGCTCAAGTTTGGCTTCTACCTCAGGTATGGTAATTTCCACTTTCATGACCTTGTTCCCATTAGCTACCCTACCTCTAGGAAAAACTTTCTCACTAGGAGGGTGGTGAAGCATTGGAATGGGTTACCTAGGGAGGTGGTACAATCTCCATCTTTGGAGATTTTTAAGGCCCGGTTAGACAAAACCCTGGCTGGGGGGATTTAGTGGGAGTGGTCCTTCTTTTAGCAGGGGGTTGGACTAGATGACCTCGTGAGGTCCCTTCCATCCCTATTATTCTATGATTCTGTCCCCCAGCTCATCTTCACTCTCATTAAAAACAGATGCAAAGTACTTATTTAGACATTCAGCCATGCCTCTTTGATCTCCACCCCATCCTCAGTTTTTAACAGTCCCACTTCTTCTTTCTAATCATTCCTTCCATGATAAAGGAGATGAAAGCCTTGAGTACTTGGAGAAAAGGAATGCTGCCTTCCCTCCATCATCTCTTGTTCATATTCTCTCAACCTCAGTGAAGCTTCTCTGCTGGCCTCAGGGTCTGCATTTGGGAGAGGGATCTGCCAAGTAGTGGTGGGGACAGCTGCTCTATGTGGTGTTATTTCTCTTGCCCCTAACCTCATGTCCCACAAAGATTTCCCCACTGGAGTTAATGCTAATGTGGTCTGTATTATCTTACCTGATTGGGAAGCAGCTGCTTGCTAGAAAGATGAGCTCTGTGTCTCTGCACTGTTTTTATGTGGACTAAAGCAGATCCAGTGAGACACAGGGTATTTTTGTGAATCAGCCCCTGACAGTTCTATTAGAGGATACCCTGACCTTCCTTCCCCCCCCCCCCCCACTGAATCATATGAAGCAAACTTAACTCATGGGATGAAATCCTGACCTCAGTGAATTCAGTGGCAGAACTTCGGTTGTACTCAGTGGAGTCAGGATTGGGCACAGTGGAGCCTCACCCATGGAGTCTGAGGGCTCTTGTAAAGGATTGACCCACATAGTTGATATGATCTAAAGGGTGAATCAATACAAAATGCTTGATAAGGATGAAAACTGAGCAGCATTGTGAAAAACCTATATGATAACGTTGAATTGCTTGAGTTTGGTGTTGTAGCAGAGAACTGAAGAAAGACACTATCACAGACCCCACTCTCCTAACTGCAGTTTGCTCACTTGAAATTTTCTTAGATTTCCTGATTAACTTGACTGACTTGCTTCACGGTTACTTTCATTTGCTAGCCCATTATATTTAAGTGCCCCTTTCCACAACCACAGTGACATAATGAATCATGTAACAAACCTTGATTATAATTCAAGGCATTTTGCAGTGAAAAGCTATTTAACTGGGTGAGGCTAGTTACTGATTTATTATCTTCTGATCTATAACGGTGTCATAGAAGATAGCAGTGTAGGGCTAAAACAGATGCTGCTGCATTCAAACTGCCCAACAAGGGACCTGTAGAGTATGTATTGTTCCTCAATAGACTAGAGTTATCTGAACAGAAAAATAGCTCATAGAAAAGAATGTGCAATCCTTTGGCCAATGCTTGGCCTGGTTCCCGTACCTGTTTAGAGTCTCAGTTAATGGTCTCCTCTTCTCAGCACTTCCCTCAGCCATGCTGAACTCCCGTAGCATCGTACAGGCAGTATTGCAACTTACAGAAATCATATTCTAAAACTTTTCCTGCCCATCTTAGTAAGACAGTGTGTCTTTTTGGTAACATGGATGTTAATGAACCATGTTCTAATCCTGTTAAGGACTCAAGGAGCCATAGCCTAACTCCTGTAGATATGCAGTTAAAATATGCTTTATAATACATGCTTCTTTCTGTCCCTCTTACTGCCAGCAAATTGACATTGTGTGAGGGGAGGTTTGCTCTTCAGTGGAAAATTCCCTTTTGCCTGTTCTAGGGATTAGCTCTGGTCTTGTCTGGCACCCACTTCCATCAGTCACTCTGTCACTGCAGTGGTGTCTCCTCCCGTGTTTCAAAGGACTCCCTCTTCATGACACAGCCCTCTGGCTATAGTCTTCCCCTCCTGGGGTATCCAGACCAACTGTCCTTTCACCATCCCAGGCTGCATTCTGGATCAATTTCCAGTTTGTGCCACTTCCCCAGTGGCTGGTAGAGGAAGCTGGGTCCACTCACTATTCTGGGTCCATTCACTATTCCCTGCCCAGGAACCCCGTGAGAAGTAGCCAATGTGTGTGCAGTCTGAATGCTCACTGCTCTTTTCCTTTGCTTCTTTCTGTTCTGTCTTCCATAGGTTTTCTTCCACACAGCTCCTCTGGGTAAACCCCTTCTGTCACAAAGAGCATCCCAGGGCTTGTGCTCCCCAAAACTTGCACTTCATGCCTGTCGTTCAAGCCTGAAACTCCCCCATGTATGGCCTGTAAGGTTCATCAGACCCTTCTGAGGCACCTTGGCCACTTCAGGGCTGGTGTGGTAAGAACATTCTGTCACACAGCGCCTCTGCTCTCTTCCTGCATTCAGACTGTGTCTTCCCTCCTTGCACCCTACCCAACAGATTTATGGTGTGCATCCTCCAGTTTCTTTGCAGGCATCTTTCCTCCGTGAGGAAGGAGAGGATCGGGTCTCAGTAGCTCCTTTTTTTCTTTTCCACTGAGCAGCAGTGGGCGTCCGTCATGCTAGATGCTGCCCCTGAGTCAGGTGCTGAGGATCGAGTGGGTGGCAGCACCCTTTGCCCCCCCCCCCCATAGCAGCAGGGCTGACAGGCACAGCTTAATTCATTATTTTCTCTGTGTGCGCAACACTGGGCATTTTGAATGTCTCTTATTCAAGCATTACACTACCCTTAAATGAGTAGAATCCAATTAGTGCCCAGGAGAGTGTTATCTGGGGACTGGCAAACATTCCAGGCTTTATTTTGACCACTGTTGGCATTACACTATGTGGCAGAACATTTCCTGCAGGGAATCTTCTCTCCCCCTTCCATCTGCAGGTGATTTCCAACAGCTCTCTCAGGCCAGGTGGAAGAGGGGGGCGGGTAGTGGGCAGCAAACCAATACAGGAAGGTTCCATCTAAGGGAGTCTTGACAACAAGGGAGAGGGAGGCAGAGGGAACCACACTTTTGCCTTTATGGTGATAGCTGCATTCAGCACTCTCAGAAAGGCAACCATTGGGTGGTGGGTCTGGATGCTACAGCCTGGCAGGACTAGTCAATGTTGCTTTGAAATACTGCTTGAAAATGTTTGACTTAGTTTCTCATCTACAGTATGATGATATACTAGCTCACAGGTAACTTAGTGATGGATTGAACTTCTTCATTACCACCCTGAGTTGGATAAGAGCTGTCACAGGTCAGGGCAACTGCGCCTACATTTCCCCTCCTGGCTTTATCAAAGAGGCTCACTCTAGGCTCCTGGCTCCTCAGCCATCACCTCTGTTGATCACAGACCCCCATCTCTCTCCCTCTTGACTGGGGGTTTTCCAGGCTGCACAATTCCCAGCAAGCCAGAGTGCCTAAACAGGCTGGCATCTGCAGTTTGCGTTCCCCCTGAAAGCCATGAACAGTCATAATTGCCAGCAGTCATGAGTTACCACCCAGCTCTTTCCAGGCAAACATTAATTCTTAAGGTGAAAGCGTTATAGAGAAAAGGCATTAAAATAACCAAAAAAAAATCTACACACATGCTCATAATCTTACCAGAGATCATCCTGATTCCAACAAGGACTTGGTAGGAGTCAGTCAAACCCCGCACATGGGGTTTTTTTGTGGTTACAGGTTCATAACACCTTCAGCTCACACCCAGCACATCCATGAATAGAACAGTCTTTCCTTAATATATCTTTGGCCTTGGATCTTGAGACTTCAGGAACTGGTAGTCAGCAGACAGTGATTCCTTCCTCAGGGTTTCGCTGCTCATGGCTGGTTTTTGCATAAATGGTGGTGGGGAATTTGCATTCACCTCTCTGTAGAAATTCCCCCAGCAAATCACTAGACACTGCTTGTCCCAATAGTCCATTCTTGTCTGACAACATCGTTCAGGATAATCCTTTGAAGTTCATAACACATCCCAGGGTTCACATACTAAAACTTAATTTAATAAGCCCTCCCAAGGGTATTTCAGGAAATGGCTATGTTGGTCACAAGATGGGCAGAAGTGGAGTGTGAAAGGCCACTGACTCACATTGAAGATCAAACTTGCATGCTGCAGCTGCCTTCCTACTGCTAAATCACCTTTTTTCCTTCTCAGTGCTCTCAGCTCTTAGATGAAAACCTGAAGGATGATTTCTTTGAAGAAATAATAGAGGAGTATGAAGACATTAGACAGGACCACTATGAGTCTCTCAAGGTAAATAGAAGTGCATTGTATATTGGTATGATTTTTTTCCCTTCTAAAATGATTGGTTCTTATGTTTTTATGGCTCATTAAAACAGATACAATTTATTAATGATCTTTGGGCATATTTACATCAATTTAAAACATAGTACACATTAATTTACAAAAGATAATGTGAAATACATTTTCCAGCCCACAAAGGAAGCTCTACCCATCTCTCACCACTCACTCTGGAAAGGCCTGATTGTCGTTCTTTTAATATATACAGTAGTGACCAAGATTAGGAATCTACAAAGTAATTAGGAAGGGGGCTCTGGACAAGAGTTTTACCTGTATGGACAAAGCCAAGACTGAGTTTTAGAAATGTTGGGAGGATGAGGAACTGATTTGGAGACAGACTGAATATGAAAGATGAGGGTAAAGAATGCATTGACAATGACTCCTAGGTCCTCCATGTGACTGTACAGACTAAGAAGCATGCCTGAAGGTCAACCAGCTCTGACTTGGTCTCTTTGCAAGTGAAATTCATCCCAAATCTTAAGACCCTCTGCTGTGAATACCTTACTCAAAGTTCCCCATCATTGCACTACTACTGGTGCAGCAACTCTGGGACCACTAGTGCAGAACAGAGGTTAATTCCTGACCCCACTGAAGTCAATCACACAATTTGTACTGATTTCATTGGGCCAGGATTTTGTCCAAGGTACTGGCAACTGTGGTGTTTTTATGACTGTCGTCTAGACTTGCTCTGAAGAATGTTAGACAATAGAAATAAAATGCAGCACAGTCCTATGCATCTCTACTCATTTGGTTGAATTAATGAAAGAACTTAAATCCATGCGTGGAGATATAGGCTTGATAATCATATAAGCTAGATCAACTAGAAATGTCAGTCAGTTAATAATAAATAGTACAGTAAATTGACTAGTTCATTATAAAGCATGTCTTATATTACTCTTACCAAGGTACTTGCTAGTTGATGAAAATAAAGCTGTCCTCAAACAGATCATCAGCAGAATCAGACTGTAACAAGGTCTTTTAACGTTACTTAGCTCAGAGCTGAGAAGTAATATAAATGCACTCTTTATTTGTATACAGGAAAGAAGATATTTGTCATTAGAGCAAGCCAGGCATAAAGGTTTCCATAATGACTGGCTGTCCGACTATAAACCAGGTCAGTTTGCATTTTTTTGAATTGAATGCTTAATCCCTCATAACTCTACTGGATAAAGCTGCATGGCTCCTGTCAGAGGGAGCCTAGTGACTTGAAAATAAATTGGTATCTATTGAATTTGAGGAGAGCTGGTTGCACAATCGGAGATCAGTGGCCTAAAATGAAATGTTCTCTTTCCCTTGCTTGCAGATGTTTGGTCCCATTTCATTTATTTTTGAATGTTCTGATTTCCAATTTATAAAAAAGTGGCTATTTAAATATTTTTTAAAATGTTGCCAAAAGTGAGCATTGTGCATCATTTTAAAAAACAAAAGTCCATTATGGTACATAGAATCAAATCACAGAGATGGAAGACTGAAAAGGACCTCAATATATCATTTAGTCCATTGCCCTATACTCAAGGCAATAATAACTAGACCATTCCTGACAGGTTTGTTCTTGGAAACCATCAATGACAGAGATTTCATAACCTCCCTAGGAATGCACCCTATAGTGCCTACATTGACAAAGCTGAAATGCAGCACTCAGTAATTAGTCTTTATAAAGATTCCTGTTAAGGTAGCAGAGAAGATGGAAAAGATTCAAATGCCAGACCAGTAGCTACCCCATAAAAAGGATCTACCACTGCACATGCACATCCTCCCCCGCTCATCCTAGTGGACGTGTGGGAGTTGGAAAAGCTTGTGTAGCTTTTATACGGAACTGCACAGCACACTGTGCTGGTGAACTGCGCTCCGGCTGAGTATAAGTTGTACGTAAAGCATCAATATGAAAGCATTTAGGGATGGGTAATTTTGCATCTACCCAATTCTGACCTATTCTAAATCTTATGGTTAACACAATAACTTCACAAGTCTAGCACAATTAAGTATCTTTCCATATTGATTTGGGTGAACTAATAAAGGAACTTGAATTTTATATGTCAAGATTAATGCCTGATAATCTTGTATGCCAGTGTATCAAATAATAGTAACATGGTAGCTAGATTGACTTTTGTTATTGTGACAGTCTTATGAAGGATGACAACTTTAAATATTTTGTTGTTGAGCACAGATGATTGTAAGGATTCAAGGGCATAGAAAACAAGAAAGAGGTTATAAATAGGGGTGGTGATTTGAGTTGACTTGCTGTGTTGTGTATGTAAAAGACTCAGCAGTATGGGTATTTCCCTAATGATAAACTACTTCAAACTCCTACAGTTAAACCTAAATTCTTTGGCACTCAAGTCTTTGAAGATTATGACGTGGAGACACTGGTAGAATACATTGACTGGAAGCCTTTTTTTGATGTCTGGCAACTTCGGGGCAAATATCCCAACCGAGGATTTCCTAAAATCTTTAATGATAAAGCAGTGGGTGAGTATTGAAATATCATTACTTGCACGAAGGTGATGCAGATAGATCAGTTATTTTAAAATATATATTCCCATTGTTCACAAATACATGTGAGGAACTTCAGTTGAATCCAAAAGTGTTTTAATAAAATGTTGGCACAAAAGATTGTTAATGAAAAATAGGTGGGAAATGTTTAGGCCCCCACTCTAAAGAGTTTACTGGTATGTCAAAACAAAAGAAAACATTTTGATGATGGAAAAAAAATAGAGGGCATGATATGTCTATGCATTCATTGTTGGAGAACTTCACTAGAGGCTCTGACTCCTGTTATGTATGCTCTGCAAAGTACTTTTAAAAGACCATTGGAGTATATGTTGTAAAGCTGCAGGTGTATTCAAATTTCTAAAAACATTAATGTTCTTTCAACTGTACTACATTAGGAAGCCAGCTAATTGGGTATGTAACATAGTACATGAAGTATTTAATATATAGTAACAGATTTTGTAAACATGTCCAGTGAAATTGGGAGCTAAGGAATGGATACTATCAGAGTAAGCATGGTTTACGTGCTCTTTTATGTTTGGCTGAGCAGGACGTTTGGGTCAAGATTCTAAAGCAGCTTGATTGAATGGCATGGCTTCCAGTAATGGTTTGCAGCAGAGTCTGCAATGTGTTGTGGGATTAAGGAGGTCTCCCAACCGCAAGCTCATGATTTCTGTAGGTACTCTCATGTACAGTCTGTTTACATCACTGTTTTGCTCCCTTTTTTACGATACTAGAATTCCATTGACTGACGCCCTTATTCAGCATGTGTGCTGTTACAACATGTATAATCATGACAGCACTGATGACCTTCTCTGTTGACAACAGCAGTAACCAATAAGAAAGATGATTGAGGAAATAGCAGGATTATCCAGAAAGTGCTTTCATTTAAATGGGGGAGGGAGGGGAAGCTGGAAAGTTGCTTAAAGCTATAATGTCTTTCTCTTTTTTTGATAGGTGAAGAAGCCAAAAGAGTCTATAATGATGCTCAAAACCTACTAAAAACACTGATTAGCCAAAAGAAATTACAAGCCAGGGGCCTGGTTGGGTTCTGGCCAGCTCAGAGCGTTCAAGATGATATTCATTTGTATGCAACAGAAGAGGCGCTGCAATCCGCAGAACCAATAGCTAAATTTTACGGTTTAAGGCAACAGGTAGGAGGAAGAAATATTTGCTGACATCCTATAAAAGCCTGTGTTGACTGGTGAAGTTGGAGCAACAGTATAATGTTAACGTTACTGCTGAAAATGAAGTTGGCTATAATCTAACTGTGAGAACAATCTATAAAAGAAGAATAATCTGATCAGGCATCTACCTTTTTCAAAAATTATTAATTAATAACTTAAGATCTGTGAATGATGGAATAGGGCTGTTTCTGTTAAAGAAAAATACTTATTTCATCTTTTCAGATTCATTTTCTGTTCTTTCTTTTAATATTTTAGCCACCATAAAGCAGCATGGTGCATCCGTGGTACTGCAGAGCTTCCTAATGAAGATGTGTGTACTCTGCCTAAATTCTGCACCAGGATCCTGCACCAGACAGGAAATTCTGTGGGAGTTTAATTTTAAATTAAATATGAAAATTAATAATATTGTTTGCACTGCAGTTACTTGCAGTGTTTATGTTTGTTTAATTCCCACCTGTGGGAGCAGCTTAGAATAACTCATTTCTGTTGATATGATTAGTAGGAAAATAATTAATTACTGACATTTTAAGTTATCTTTAGGTTTGCATTAACACCCCATTCAGATGAATGGAGAAGTTTGGATTCCTCAGCGGTACCATCTCAAGCTATCCCAGGAAAAGAATGTTGGCTCAGTTTATGCTTAGCTCACGTTTTCAGAATTATCTTTACAGATAAAAGAAACAGATCGAAATGGAATTTAAAAAATAAGTAAAGTTGATTTCTGAGCAGTTTTGTGCATAGGTGTGGAGTCTATGACACATGCTGAAGGATTTTGTCCATGGTAACAGCACTGTTAGAGGGACATTGTCAGTTTACAAACCATACCCTTTTTTTTTTTTTTTTTTTTTGCTGCTGTTACAAGTAAATCTTAAGATTACTAGAAATGAGAGAGATTAAGGAAAAACATTCTCTCTTCTCCCTCTTTGTTTTATGTGTTTGACAGGACTAATCCTCTTATTCTGTCTGACAGTTTTCTCTGTGTACTTCTTTCAAATAGCACCGGAAGAAGAAAACGTTCTTTAAAAATGTGAAAACAGTTGTAAAATCAGTACTGTCAGGGGGACTCATGGGTATTATACACAGCTGCTTTTATCTTTTTGTTTTATTGGTTTAGGTTTCAAAATGAGTGTCCCTTTACAGGCTAATCCCACTGATCTATCTAATATGCAGATCCTGGGCCTTAGTATATACATCATTTTGAAAAGTGTGATGGTGCTCCACTGCTGGCCATTACGGGGATTAGCTCTGCTAGCCAGCACACCTTCTCCTGTTGGTACCTCGCCATCATTGTCACCGCCTGCAGATCTGCCTAAGTCTAAGTACTGTAGTGTCTTCTTCATGACTTAGTCCTCCAGCTGCATCACTGTGTGCTTTCCCCAACCAGGAAGGAGGATCTCTCAGTTGTAAAGTGTAAGCCGCTTCTCCAGTGGTGGTGACTGCAGTCAACTCTCCAGACACTTCCTCAGCGGCCCCAGCACTTTTGTTTTAGTGCTAGTCTAAACTTGCCGTGCTTTTCAGCAGCAGTCGACGGGAGATACGTAAGGTATGGAAAATACCTTGCGTATCTCCCACCAACTTCTCAACTGCTCCCTACACATTACACTAAGCTGACCAGAAATGGCATCCGGTCGGCGTAGTATTACTATAGTTATGGAGCTGGTGTTACAGCTCCGGTTCCGTGTTCAATTGAGCGCATATACACAGACAGCTCAGTCGAACCCAGAAGATCGTGCTGACTGCAGCGATTTTGCTACCGTCAATATAGATTTACCCTCAGACTCTCAGCATGCAGCATAGCAGCCAGCCAGGTGCTCCCTTTCGCTACCCTGTTCCTGTACACCACTGCTCTGTCCATGGTGCTAACTGCCCTCTACTTGCAAGGCACCCTGGGAGTAACTAGCCCTGCTGCTCTTTTTATATGGGGCTGCTGGGTCTTGACGGGCTGCCCTTCACATCTTTTCTTAATTGGCTGCTTCCTGAGCAGCCTCCCTAGGGCTCTATTAACCCCTTTGCAAGTGTGGGGGAGATGCCCCAGCAGAGAGAGTCTCTCTGGGACCCTTCATGATGAGTGTAACTTTCTGTATTCAGTTCTCTTCTTCCTATTCTGGTTTCTGCCTTGGCTTTTTTGAAATGGGGCCCAAACAGTGTTTGAGAAGCTGTTTCCTTTCCCCAAAACACCTGTATTCTCCTTTCATGCTTTCAGTTATGTGGGGTACATTTGTACATGCAACTATAACATGATTTTCAATAACCCAGACGAATTGATGCACAGAGTGATTTGTTTGAAGTGAACAAAGCTGAATCGTCTCAAGTGTTGAGCACTCTCTAGTCCCATTTAGAATATCAATAGACCAGGGTCCTCTGCAACTAACAGAATCAAGTCATAGATCACCAGCTGTAAAATCTTACATGCTAAACTTACCTGCTTTATCCCCCTATAGCCAATATTACATTGTTCCTTATTTTCTAGTGCTTTGTCCACTGAATAAGTGATTCATAACTTGCTAGTTGCAAAATCAAGGTCAAAATTCTCCTGAGATCTGCCTGACCTCTCTTTCTTTTGATAGCCTGTCCTTCCTCAATGTGTGTCACTCTCTCAGAGAAGAGGAAAAATACCAACATCTGATGTGTGGAAGAGATCTGAAAGGAGAGTTTTGTCTCTCATACAACTAGATGGAAGGCATCACACACCTAGGCCTGGCATGTAGTCCTTGCCTCCTGGTGTTGACAGGAACATCCTGTATCTAGGAGTCCTTGCAGTTTTAAAATAACAGTTTCTATCCTGTTGAGGGAAACTAGACCAACCCATTTCTAGGTCTGCCTAAGTAATGAGCTTTTTAAAAGAAAATGAGAGTTCTCGTAGTCAATACAATTTCTTTGTTTTTATTTTAGGCTGAAAAAGACTCTGCCTGCACAGACCCATATTATTGCCTCTCTGACTTTATAGCCCCCTTGGATTCTGGTGTCCGTGACTATTTAGGCCTGTTTGCTGTAGCCTGCTTTGGGGTAGATGAGCTTTGCAAAGAATACGAGAAACAGTGCGATGACTACAACAGCATAATGGTGAAAGCACTAGGAGACCGGATAGCAGAGGTAACAAATGGTACTCCAGATTGCATAGCCACTTATACTTTTCTCTAACTCTCTACTGGGATCATGAACAGTCACTTCTTCACCTTCTGACAGAAAAGCAGATGTTTGGTGACTGAGTACGTGCTGCTCATTGAATCTGAAATTAAATTGCTCTCCACTGAATGTATGTTGGAGGAAAGAGAGGATAGTTGAGCACCAGGGGAATCTGAGAGTCGGTGCAACTTCCCAGACCTTTTTCCATCACAAGAAGCTTTCAGGGTCATGTGTCAAAAGATCAAGGAGCTTTAAACAGTTATCAACTGGGCCTCCTTTTAGAAATATGTCACTCCCTCAGATCATTTTTTGGACCCTAAAATGATGCAATAGTTCTGTCTTTAGATACACATGCAAGGATTCCTTTGGCTTCAATGGTAACCACACAAGTATACCCAAGGGAAGGATTTGACCCAGTGCATCTAAGATCTCTCTACGTTCCATGTTTGTCCTGATTCCATTCATGTGCTAAATTTGGATGCAAACTTCTAGTGTAAACAAGAGCAGCTAAAATTTGTGCCAGTGAGACTTACTTCAGTTTCAAAGAGAGTTAAGCTCTTCTGTCACAAGTAGCAGCTTTGAGTGTCTGTATTAGAAGTTTGTACTGGTGACCTACACCAGTGGCTCATCTACCGTGGTGGAACCAGGGCAAATGCGTAGTGTAGGCAAGGTTTAAACTGCCCTGTAGCTCGGCACTGTAGATTACGTCACTACTTACAGCTAACAAATTGTATTGTCATCTTCTTACCGGCCACATCTTTCTCACTTTTAGTATACTAGACTTGTCAAGCGCTACTAAAAAATTAGAATTGGTGAAAGAAGTGCTTTGTGTGTGTTTTAGTAGAATCAGTGAGCTCTTATGATGCTGAGATTCTTAGAGATGTAAATGAAGTCTGACCATGTCTTTTTTTGGCCTGGACTAAGTTGCTGTTGTTGCCAATCAATGCAAATTAAAAGAATACTTATACTTTATTCCCAGGCATTTGCAGAGGAGCTCCATGAAAGGGTTCGAAAAGAATTGTGGGCCTACTGCAACAATGAACAGATGGATATTTCAGATTTGCGCAGGATCAGATATGATGGAATCCGTCCAGCTCCCGGGTACCCAAGCCAGCCCGATCACACTGAAAAACTTACCATGTGGAAACTTGCAAACATTGAGGAGGCAACAAGTACCTGCAATTTTTTTTAATTTGCCTTTTTAGCTGATTATGGAATTAAAACTCTGTGACAAAGTATCTAATGTAGAGCTGCATAAAGACAAAAATCAAAACCATTCTAGCTGGGATTGATGACACTCATTCCCTCCTCCCATTCCTTAGCTGCAGCCAGGGCAGTATTTTTATCAAACACTCTCAGCAGTGTGTATTCCTTTGTGTTAGTGGATTTTGTAGCAGAATCTAGTTTGCATTTCAAAAAACATTTCTAATGCCCTTATGGTATCAAGCAAGCCTTCCAAAGGTGAACAGTGTAGACCAATGCAGTGATGTATTCCTCAGGGCTTGTCTACACTGGGGGTGGGATTGTAATTCAAGTTTATATTGTTGAATTTCAGAAGACAGAGGCGAGTGATCATAGAAAATAGCTTGCTCGGGGTCTCGCGTTCCTACTATTCACATTACTTCCTCAAATGCATTGCACTGTGGGTAATAGGCACAGGGGATTGTGGTGAGTCAGTCATCCTCTGCTCACTTCCCCTCCCGTCTTCTCTAAAGAAAAAAAAAAAGCAGGAATAGCTTTCCTTGCTGTTTCTCTGCTGCAGGCACAACAGACAGGCATAGAGCTGCATGCAAAGAGAGGATTTAAATGGAAACTTTCCAGGGCTACAGGCAGGGGAGGATCTATTGTTGCTATGGTGCAGCAGACAGGAAAAAACGGAAAAGCTGCTCTCTGGCTGCACGGAGCTAAATTCAAATGGTAGATTTCAATCTCAGTACTATGCCAGTCGCAGGGGTGATGTTAGCAGGTCGAATTACAGCTCTATTTTTTTCAAATTTACTGCTCTGACAGTGGAGACAGGCTGCAGAAGGTCGAGATAAGCAACATGTTGAACTTCACTGACATTGTACATCAGGTCCTAGTCTGCAGAGAGACTCAAGCAGCGAGGCATTGCACCTCTCAGAAAGGTGTGAACTGCCCCATTCCTTACCTGTTGGTGCTTTAGATGTCATCTATGTCACTGCTAATCCCAAACTATCTTCCTTGGTTGCAAACCAAATGCTATCACAGAATTTTCAGTTTACCAAATGAGATGTGTCTTGGATTTTGGCCCATTATTAAACAAAAGGTTATTTTCTCTTTCAGATATTCAGTTAACCGAATCATTAGCAATGATACCTGCCTCTGCAGTTTCAGGTCTCTACTTCTCTAACCCCAAATCCAAATACTTCGCTGTTGGTAAAATATGTAAGGATCAGGTAATTTGGATTTCATGTTATAGTTGAGCTGCAAATAAGCTGTTTGATTAAATGAAACAGTTGAAATAGATGGTTTGTCAAGTATTTTGGAAACATTAACTCAAGGAGACTTACTAATCCGTGTGTTACAATCTTTCTCCTGTTCTTCTTTTGCAGGTGGAAGATTATGCCCTGCGGAAAAACTTTCCAGTGGCTCAGATTGAGAAATGGCTGGGGCCCATTCTGGCCTATGATTCAGAATAACTGCTTCTGGGAGGACAGGGGCAAGCACCTGCCTGGCTCTTTCCTGTTTCTTCTTTAGAAGACAGAACAGAGCCTAATTTATAGTTGTCTTTGGAGGTTGTTCACATTATAGTATCACACGCTGGTAAAAAAGCCAAAACAAACTCCCCATGCTCTTATCAGATTTTTGTGTTAATTTTTGACGAAGTAGTTTTGCATTAAATATGCTCTTTGTTAAGGGGATAGTCCTGAAATGCTGTACAGACCTCAGGACCGTGACTATGTATTTCTGTGCCCAGATACGATCCCTGGACTAGATGTAAAGTGAGACGTTGGGATCATGTGATTTTCTTTTCCATCATAAAGGTTTTGAGAAATGGCTCACATCATAATAATCTCAGGACAAAAGTTTGCACTGAAGTACCTCGTTGCCTGGGTGTAAGTACTGCAGATTTTGGTTTTTGGTCTTTAAATGGCGTGCCTATCAGCAAGTAGAGAGACACGGAAGAAGGCTAAAAGAATGTCTTATTCCTAATTGGGAGTTTATTTAGTGGCTAAAGAACAACTTGGAATCTTTTCTTCTCATTATATCAATGCCTCTCCTGTATTCAGAACACCAGACACCATGTTCACATGGCAATCTTGCTATATCAAAAAGAAGGCTGTATCACTAAAACTCTTGATTATTTTTGTTGTTGTAACTACCAGAGTAATGTGGTGTTTTGAAGTAATGCTGTATTATCCTAAAGAATTAAATAGTGTGACTAAGCACAGAACTGGAACCCTGGAACCCTCCCAGCTTTGACAGAGCTTCTGCGGCTTTGGGCAAACCATGTAATCCCTGAGACTCACTGGACAGAGCTGTAAAATGGGGATAATTCTTCCTACCTCAAAGGTGTATGTTGTGAGACTTACTTATTGCTTATACACCACTGTGCCATTGAAAAGAACTACTGACTTTAGTATCTTACTTACTTACAGATACGTCTTTGGGTGCCTGAATTTGAAATCTGCGGTTAGTATCTTTGCTCACTGATAATGAGAATAGCTGGAATAGCTGCAGGATTTTTTTTTTTTGGGGGGAGGTTGTTTTTGTTTTTTTTCACCCCATTTCTTCTGTTTAAGCAAAAATATGTTGGGGAAACTGTTACACGACAAAATTCGGCAGCAAATTACTGTGCTTAGGCACCTGAGCTGAATGTTGGGAAAAGTTAATGCTTCAAATGTAGTCTATAAATAAATAATTTTGAATAAATTCACTGTTTATAAGTGTTTTTAATAATTTCTGAGGTAGGCAGTAGTCTAGCTCAGAGCTATGTATGTAATTGTTAGCTTTACTGAAACATTGAGGAGAAAATCCTGCTTTCTATATGCTGTATCTGTCAAAAAGATACCAGTATTGTAAAAAGAACCTCCTTCTAAATATATTGTTTTTAATCAATTGGTATTTTTATATTGCCTTGCAATAGTCACATTAATCTGACTTTTGAAATGTACTAAAAAAAAATCAGTGCCTATATGGCTCCTTCAACAATAATTATTAATCTGCCTATAGTTCTGGCCTTGTCAAACCTCAATTTAAAATGTATTGTTGATATAAAATACGCAATAAAATCTGACCTAACTTTGTAGTTAATATATACTTTGCCCTATGATTCTTTATTTAAGTCTTTGGATGGGATTTTCAAAAGCTCCTAACTCAGTTTGCTTTGTACGCAAGTGCTTTGGAAAATCCTACACTTAACCACTTAAAGATGATTTTTCTAAATAGAAACTATATAGAGCAAGAGAGAGAGGCTTGTTTCTCATTCACACTCAGGTCTCTACAATGCGAGGCCCCTCCACACTGCCCGAGGGACATAAAAAGGCTTTAGTACAAATGCAAATCAGATCCTAAAATGTTTTACAAACTTTCACAGAGAAAAATATATGTAATGGCTGGAATTTTCAGTTTTCCCTGTTCAGAATCTGCAGTTGGGCCTTTCCTAGATGCTAATGACTGGCATATCTTTTCGCTCCTTGCTGGTGGATGGAAGAAGGCAAAATTCTGATCTTGCTTGTATTGGCATAACTCCAGAGTAACTGCACTGAATCAGTAGGATTATTCTGGAGTCACGTTTGCATGAATATGATCAGAATCTGTCTCGTATACCTTGATCTTGCTTCCACTGATGTCAGTAATGCAATTCCCAGTGACTTCAGTGGAAGCAGAATCAGACTGATTGCTCTGAGTGTTACAGGGAGATGAAAAGATGTAGTGGGATATGACAGTATTGTGTTGGCACTTAGCAATAGGAGATCCGAAGACCACAGTTTTCAAAGGCTTGTATAATTGCTTTGTCTGTAACGATGTACACAGATCCATCACTCCCACAAAAAATCTCCATTTCCACATGCAACACGTAATTAATTGTGCACCTGTAAAAGCCAGTTGTGCTTGTCCGCTGTGACCTTCTTTAAAAGCTTGATCCTAAATGTCCACTACTGACTTAACTAATGAGACTCAATTTTGATCCCTTTTCTGTCACAGCAGTTTCTGAGAGAAAAGATCCTTTGAATAGTTTTACCTGGAGGAAATGTGCAATTTTTTAAAAAGTGAACTTTTTATTTACTTTCCTCATAGATATTTTTTATTGAAAAGTCTTATTTTCAACTATGACAGGAATATACTGCTTTGAAATTAGAGATGGAAGTGGTAAAAGTTGTCTTCAGAGCCTTTCCTGAAAACATCCCTTTTCAGACCTCTCAAGCTGGGACTTGAAATCCACTCTTCCTAGTGCTTTATTTTAATTTGAAGGCAGGACTTTAATTATTAGTCATTTAGCCATTCCCTCTTTCCTGCTGCAGACGTAGTAGGGCCTGGCACAAAGGCCACTCCCCTACCATATTTGAAGTGTCTGCTCCCCAGCAGAACAAAAAAAGGTTGGCAGAATTTTTTAAACATTTCAGAAGAATGTCTTGTTTCTTAGCCTTGCTCCCAGAAGGAGTTGAACCATTTTGGCTCAAACTTTTGTAAAATAATTCAGTCTCCTGAAGTTTGGCAAAGTTATAAACTATTGAAAACATGGACTTATAATGGGAAGTGTCAGGCAACCTTAATAACAGGCATTACAACTAGCTCAGCCTATAATGGTGTTGCTCTTGGGAGTTTATCTGACCGTTAACACTGTTTTTGTATTTGGTTTCCTTAACTGTTGTATGGGTTGGCTTGGATAAGAGGAATTACGACTCCAGCTACTAGTAGTTGGAATTGCATTCAGTATGAAAGTTCATTACACAGTAATCTTAGTAAGAGAGTAACCATAGGTAATGTACAGGTTACTAACCCGGAGTTTAATTACACAATAATTTAAAATTA
The DNA here is from genome assembly GCA_007922175.1 of Pelusios castaneus. Taxonomy (NCBI): domain Eukaryota; kingdom Metazoa; phylum Chordata; order Testudines; family Pelomedusidae; genus Pelusios; species Pelusios castaneus. The sequence goes on along the minus strand of ML685870.1, from coordinate 3,480,875 downwards.
TGTAGGTTAATAAAATAAATAAAATTCACCTCTGATTTACTGCTGCCTGTGCAAAGGAAGCAGTGTTACAAAACCACTGTCAGCCACTGTGATGCTGTCTTGAGTAAGTGATCCATTTCTAATATGCAACATCAATATTTCAAAATCACAATTCATATGTGATCGGCCATGCCAGGTACAGCTAGAAAGACTATAATTTGCCAAGTATGATGATATTGTTTGTGTCGTAGTTGTATTGGAAGTTATGGATACATCAAACATATCCATATGTTAGACTGCAAGCCCTGAAACATAGCCAGTATCTGAGGCAGGAGAGAGAAATGGCAGAACTTCGGTTGCAGGAAGAGTAAAGGATAGCTGAAAGGAAAAAAGCGGAAGAGAGGCAGAAAAGAGCTCATGAAAACAGATGGAATTGGCCAGAATCCATATCCAGTAAGGGAAAAAAGGTCTGCTGATGACCAAAAGTTTTCCACTTCTCATCACCAAAGATTTGAAAAAGATCTGTCCCATTTACAGAGACGATTAAGATATTGAGGAGTTTTTGTCTACTTTTGAAAAACTGTGATATTCATCAGATTCCTGGTGGAAAAAAGAATGCTTGTGCTCCTCACCAGATTGGAAGGGTCAGGAAGGTATTTAATGAAATGGAGTTAGAGGATGCGTAGATTATGTAAAGTTCAAAGAAGCTGTATTACAAAAGGTTTTAAATTACTCCTGAGTCTTATAGGCTGACATTTAGAAATGTTAAGCAGTCTGATACCTGTGTGGAAGTAGCTCACACATTTCTTGGGTATCTGAAAAAGTGGATTGAGAGGGTGAAGGCTTATGATAGTTATAGGAGGGTTATTGATTTATTTACTAAGGAGCAGTTCTTGGAAATAGCACCCTATCAGGGCAGCTGTGCTTGATAAGAACCCTAGAACCATTTGGGAAGTGGCACAAATTCCTGGTGCTTTCATGCTCTCTCTCCCACCTAAGATGACAAACAGATTTTGCAGTTTGGACACAGATTCTGGCCTGGGAATGTAGTCAGCAGGGTTACTAGGAACATGTGGTAAGGGACAAGAGGTAAGTTTTAGTACTAGAAAGCATTTATCTTTATTGCTCTTCTAATCATTTCTAAATTGAATGCCTTAACACTTGTACTCACTTGAAATTTTTCTCCTTGTAGTTAAACTTATTTTATTCTTTAATCAAAACTAATCCAGTGTGGGGAACCCCATTTAGGGTAGCAAACTATTGTACATTGAGCCCCTTAGAGTGGCAGTGGACCTAATGTATCTGGATCAAACAGGATATGTGTTTTCAGGAAAAATCCAGGACTGGGCGTGTTTTGGGGTTACCCTGCAAATGGTAACCACAGCTCCTGGAAACCTGGATGTGGCTGCCGGGCTGTAGCTGTACACAACCGATACTAATGATGTCTCAGTCCCCTGCATGCTGGATGGCTGTCTGTGAATGGCCCAGGTGGAAGCTATCGCTGCAAAATATTGTAAGACACCTGATTTTGAAGGGCAGGGGGGAGACAGCCTCTCCCCGGCCTGGACTGCACCCTGGAATGTCAGAAGGCCACAGGATAGAGCTTGCAACTTTGGATCTCTAAACATTTGTGCTATGCTTCTGCCACTGAGTTTTCTCAGTGCTCCCACATGGGAAGGTTCCCTCAAATAACAGGAATTTCATAATAGTTCTGCCTGCTTTTTTAGGGCTGTGACTTGTTTTTAGTTCGCAGATAAGCATCGCTTTCTAATTTCAAATTCATCACCATGGTGTAGGAGCACTGGGTTCTTCTTTGCAAGGAGCAACTCTAAGGTTTGATCGCACTTCCATTGCAAGCTATGATGAGAGTCCCATTCATTTCAAAGGGAGTTGAGCTGGGCCTTCATGCAATAGACAGCATCTGAATTTTCAGGCTTCAAGTAAACTCCAGTTTTAAACTCCAGTAAAAATTTAAAAGTCTAATATGCAGTGCCTTTAAATCTCACACCAGTTCTGCTTTATTCAAAGTGAAACGCTACACTTATAAAAGTAATTTTTCTTCTTATTGAACCCTTTATCTGATAGAAAGTGGTACCCTATGAAGCAGTGGTCGGCAACCCCTGGCATGTGTGCCAAACGTGGCACGCATGCCGAGCCTGAGCAGCACGAAGTGCCACTCAGGATCCCCCACTGGCCCCACCCCTCAGTGCGGCCTGGGGCCACAAGTGCCATGTGCCACAGCTCACCCCCACTCGCCGTGCTTCCCCGCTGGGAGCGCAGCCAGCAGGGAAAAAGCAGCTGGGCAGGGCTGCTGGAGGGGAGCAGGGCGGGTCGGCCCTGCCCAGAGCTGCTGCTGCCTGCAGGAGCCGGCCCTGGCCCTGGCCCTGGCCCTGGCCCTGGCCCTGGCCCTGGCCCTGGCCCTGGCCCTGGCCCTGGCCCTGGCCCAGGGCTGGGAACAGGAGGCTGCCCACCAGCAGGTGATGGCCCCAGCCCTGGCTGGGAACCACAGGCTGCCTGCCAGTGGGAAGCCAGGAACCTGAGGCCTGGCCCTGCCCCTTTTGGCCCCACCCCCACACCTGCTGCGGGTGCCAACCCCTGCTAAGAAGCCTATGGCAGATGGGACTTTTCAGCTACCTTACTATGATCAATGCTGACCATCCATCCCATGAAAGACTGGGAGAGATTTCTTAACAAAAACAAGCAGGACAACTATTACTTTTGTTTGGAGCCTGTCTGAAAGTGTAAAAGGCTTCCTGATTCAACCACCAACATGCAATTGCAAATGCAAGTCAAGATCCTGGTGAATACATTCCCTTTGGTGGCTATGGGGATCCCTCCCACCATGACATCCTCCTCAAGGAAGCATGAATTCTGCTCCCCAACGGTGCCATAAATGCATTACTAGGGCCATGGTTTTTATTCCCTGTAGAAGGAGGAGGAGGAGTGTGGCCTTTCTGGACTGCCAGGTGCTGAACAAATTTACATGCAAATTCCAGTTGTGGATGGGTATGCTTCCTCTCATACTTCTATCTTTCCCCTGCAGGCCTGGTTTTGTGCACTCAATATAAAGGATGCCTACTTCCAGATCGATATCCATCCAGCACATGGGAAGTGGCTCAGTTTTACAGTGGGGCAAACCCACTATCAATTCCTGGTCCTCCCGTTTGGTATCGCCACCGTTCTGCACGTTTACAAAGGTCTTTGTCATCGTTGCAGCCCACCTATGCCATTCTGTGTTTCCTTTCCTCAGTGATTGGCTCCTAGGCCGTCACCCAAGTTTGCGTGCCTTGGAAGTCCTTGCACCCACCTCCATGCTGAGCTCTGCTCTCCCACATCAGGACACCACATAGGTATCATCACTTGAAGGAGAAGGAGAGATTACTTATTGTAACTAGAAGTTCTCCAAGAGGTATGGTCCCTATCTGGACTCCAATCCAGACCTCTATCATTTGCAGATAAGAGGGACCTGTCGTAACATCAATCCTCACAACCTCTTAAAGCCTCAGATGCAGTGCGCACATGTGGGTCAACTTATGCTATTACAAACAGTTCTGGTGCGAGGTGCATATATACATCCATGTCTGGAATCCAAATAAGGATCACATACCTTGAAGAGCCTCCAATTACAGTAAGTAACCTCCTCTTCTCAAAGCAGTGGACTCTGAAATAGATTATACACAGAGTAAATCTTCATTGTTGGTGGCAAAATTGATCTTTCCAGATCAATTGAGCGGTCAGTGAAGACTTGTTGAATTGATCTGAAAGTTGACGTATTAAAAACGAAGTAGCGTAGTGTTGTGTCGACAGAAATCTATTTCCCATTGACATGGTGCAGTGAAGACACCTTGTAGATGAAGAGTTACAAAGTCAATAGGAGTTAATGCAAGCTACTCTGCATAGCTTGCCTAACTCCTGTAGACTGCCACCAAATTTCAAGGTAAGTGTAGATCAAGCCTCAGTGAGGCTATTCAACCACCAACTTTATTCGAGGCTGCTTTTCTCTGTCATTCCCCCTTGTTTCTCATTGTCATATGCAACTATACAGGATTGCAAGATGTCCTTCTCCCTTTGCGATGCCATTCTGCTTTAGAATTCTAGTGTGAATCTACAATGGCAAGTAGTATTATAAAACTTAAGACAACAGAGTCCTGTGGCACGTTTAAAGACTAACAGATTTATTGATCGCATGAGCTTTTGTGGGAGAAAATCCCATTTCGTCAGATGCTTCAAAGCGTCTGACGAAGTGGGATTTTCTCCCACGAAAGCTCATGCGATCAATAAATCTGTTAGTCTTTAAAAGTGCCACAGGACTGTGTTGTCTTTCTACAATAGACTAACACGGCTACCCCTTTGGTATAAAACTTAAGACAGTTGTAGCACCCAACATTCAGCCTTGTAGTTCTTATATTTGTACCTCATGTACCAGAGAATCTTAAACTGTTCATGAACCGGCCAATCACATAGTAGTAGGCTCTCTATGTATTTTCACTTCAGAATAAAACAGTGGTTCCAAAAGCGAGGGCAGGGACATGTAAAGAATGAGCTAGGGGTGGGGGAGGAGATGCAGAGAGTACATACATTAAGCTATAAAGGACTTTAATGCATGGCCAAGTTGCTAGGGATGTGATTGGATTAGTTTCCAAACAGGGTGATCGGTGTTCTAATGTTTGGGAGATGTATTAAAAATTGGCTAACATCACAAACCTTTTTTTTTTTTTTTTTTTAAAAAGATTATTCTCTCAAGCATCTGCTGTGTTTGCCACAGGCATGATAAAAGTGCATGAATGAAAGGGGAAGATGGTCAAGAGCCGCTTTCTGTATTGAAGTGTGGTTTATGCTATTGGAAAGTTTGAAAAAAAGCCTTGATAAATAGTATTCATTCTGAACATTAAAAAAATAAAGTTCTCCTTTACCCTTAAAAGAAGACTGTATATGTACATGAAACAATTAGCAAGCACAACAGTTTGAATGTATTGCCTCAGGCTGGAATGCTGAAAAGTTTCACACATCAAGTGTTTCCATGAGAACATCTGCATTATTTTAGCATGATTATTTGCATTTAATTTTGATGAGTTAGGCTATGTACAAATGGCAGACTTGTCACGCAATAAATTGTTGCAGGACAAGCAAAGCATTATAACTACCGCTTTCCCCTGTCCACACAGAAATCCTAACGCAAAGGAGCGTTCGCTCCTTTGCATTGTTGTTAGAAGGAGCAGTGCATGGTGGGCACCTATCCCACCATGCACTGCCCAGTCAGCCTTTAGGCTGGCAGTGGGGCTCTCTAGTCGCCAAGATCTCTCGGCGGCAGGGGAGCCCCAGCAGCAGTGGGCTCTTGCCAACGGCTGGATCTTAGCTGCAGGGATTCCCTCAAGCCGTCTGGAAACCAAGCAGCTTCAGGGAATCCCCATGGGGTTCCTGGCTCAGCAGAGCTCATACACTGGGGTTCCAGGAACCCCAGTAGAAGCCGCTATTTATCAATTTCACTGCTGTTCAGAGTTAATTTCAAGATAGGATCATCAAGTTTATAATTGACTCCAGTTACTATGCTCACAAATTGCTGTATTCTTTACCTGCATCCACACTTCACCTCCCAACCTGCAAAATTCTTTTGTGATTGTAAACACATCAAAGAAATTATTTCTCATTTGAGCCTGTCAACTGAAAGCCCTGCTGCTTCCTCTATGTGAGGGGCAAATAAAAGGGCACAAATGGGAACTTTTAGCCTCAGGTGATCCACACAACTGAATAACTATTAGAAATGAATAATCAGTAAAACCATCTTCCAAGACATTATATCCAACTTCTTAAATTTCCTGAGAAACTCCCTTCAAACCTTAACAGAATAAAGCATAGAGAATCCTGAAAAAATCCAGTTTTACTTCAGATAGGGTTTAATACTTATGAGTTAACCACAATTCTAAATATTATGATTATCAGATTTAATCAGCCCCTCTCCACATAAAACTCCCTCCCCCCAAATAAAGACAACCACATGCAAGTTGTTGGCTTGCAGATGCAACAATCACTGGGCTCCTTCCACTCCGTTCATTTAATCTCCTTGGGTTGTAGCATGTGCTAAATACACAATCAGCAGGTCTAACCACTTTCTCAGAGGGCTTTTGTGCATTTGGGAGCCCTTGGGGTTCTCGCAGACCTCAAGCTTGGTAAAGAATGCTCTAAAAAGCTTGATAGAAGTATTCAGCTCTATTCTCTGTATTTTCCTGGTACTTCTAATCTCTTCTCATATGATGGAAATAAAGGCTGGGCAGAGGTTTCACTCTTAAAAGGAGCAGTATGCTACATTCCGTTGGGGCTCTGGCATAGAAGTCTGAGTCTTTAAATAACTATCGATCTCCATTCCTCTGGCTGGCTGCAGCCCCTGTCTACTTGTTCTTTGAAATTTGTCCTCAGTATGCTCTGAAAGAGAGGCTATGTTGCCTCGAGGAGAGGCTGAATCTTGAATACTGCCAGCAGCTGGTGTCACAGTCACTAAACAAGCCCACAGAAGCAGTCGGGACAAAGATATAAGAGCAAAATCTAGAATGAAAACACTGATTATTTTGACCTCAAAGCAAATATACATCCCCATCAACTGTTGGTTTATATGTCAGTTACTAGATAAATTATTTAGTCCTCAGATGTCAGACAAGAACGTTCCAAGAATGCTGCTTGGCAATTGCTGTGAGCTTCCCCATTCTACAAGCTATCATTCCTGACTACATCTCTCAGAGGGCTATCAACCTGAATACATTAAAGGTTGAGTTAGAGAGAGAAAGCACAGGAGAGAGATAATGGTCTAAAGAACAAAGGCCCAGATCCACTCAGCCATTTAGGCTTCTAACTTCCATTCATTGCAATACAAGTTAGGAGCCTAAATAGCTTTGTGATTCTGGATCAAAGCCCATAGTGAGGCCTAGAAATGTCAGCAAGAGACAACCTCTCTTTTGTTCACAAAGGATTATCACTAGTAATGAAAAGAGATCAGTACTGTTTCTTATTTTTTTCCTCTGTACATGATATGCTTCGTATCCTGTTCTAAATTATTGTGTAATATTGCTGTGTATTGTTAGCAGATACACATTCTGTCTCAGGAGTTTTTACACTTCAGTGGGAAAGTGATTGTCTGTATGTAAAATTATGGGACAGACATGAGCCAATAAATTACAGTGATCTACTTTAATGTATTCATCATTAAAACACTGAAGTACTTTAAAAAAACCCCAACAACTCTCTATGGACTGCTCACCAAATGCTAATACAAAAAAAAAAGCATGAAAGCAAATTCACCTAAAAATCCAAGTAAAGCTTTCAGAGTACTCATCTATGCTATCGTTCGGTGTTTACCACCACCAAGAAAAAAAAAAGTTAAGGGAACTGCAGTAACAGTGCCTAGATTAGCTAGAAATTATTCAATAACTCTTTGAATTATAGTTTCTGACCAGACATATGAAACCTTTTACTTAAATAAATTGCAGCTACTAGGGCAATACTCAAACATTGGATACCTACACATTTTTCTTGCCAGAGAAATTGACAGTGTAAAATTGCAGATGTCCTTTGTGTATGGTACATTTTCATTTAATAATCCATTAACATTGGATATTATAACTATGGCCTTACTGGACACAAAACATAGCTTAACACCTCTCATTTCTTTACAGGCATGGTGATTTAATAGTAATAAGACAGTAAAAGCAAAAAATAAAAATAAAAATGGGCAAGCATGAAATGTCTCATACAGTTCAAAAGACTAAAGTTACTACTCATCAGTCACATAAGCAAAGCAGATGTATATCAAGCTACATGCAGACATCCATGGTGGTACAATTACAGGGGTGCACTAAGAAATAAAACTTTATTTTTTAATACATAGTTTGGGGCACAGTCTGGCTGCTATCAACATAACAGAGCAATGGAAGAGGAATGGGTTGGTAGGCACTGTTGTCTAATCAGAAAACAGCTCCAGTTAGACTACCAGCTTTGCATAAATAGGCCTTTAGGGTTTGATCACCTGACAGTTGCTTAATACAATCAATAACATTTGGCTAATAGGAATGTCTGCTTAACCTGGACAGCCAAACTGGAATTTATTTAATAAATATGTAGTTAAATGCAGGGCATTTTATAAGCAAACTTGTGATGGTAAGAGAGATGGCTGAAAAAGTATTGTCATCAATTACTCTAAATAAATGCTGCTTTGCATGAATATTTTTTCACAGGCATAGAAAAAATTGATTTTTGAATTTTAATGTGCTCTGCTTTCATGTGCTATGCCTTTCATGCATAGCTAATACAGTTTGTAAATCTTTATTTGCTGTATTAGGATTTTAGCCTTTGCTATAATTTCTGCACTATGTGGAAAACATCAGAGAAGACCGATCTCTGTAACAGAAATATTGCTAATTAGGATGATTTGTTTTTCACTGAGGTGTGGATTAAATTCTACCAAGTTCAATTGTATGAAGGATCCTACTGCCATGTAAATAAGGGATTATTAATGGAAGTTATTCATGAGGGGACAGTAAGTTAGCTTGGTTGACATCTTAATCAATGATGTTCTTATCATACAATTTCTATTCTCTTTCAATTTAAAATGCTTTTTTACTTGGCAGAAACTCCTCCTTTTCCCCCTCTCTATCTTGGTGTTTTATTTTTTGTACTTCCTTGTGTACAGTGAGCAGTGCAAATCCCATGTGAAACTAAAGGATTGCTCCAGCCTCCATAAAGTACCTTGCCCCCATTTTACCAGGACAGTCCTGGGAGCAGATCAGGGCAAGCAAATCTGCCCATGGTGCCTCTTACCCTCTCCCCATAGTAGCGTCAGAAGAGGGACTTCCCCACCCAAACTGGGGACATTAGTCATCAAGAGTGGGAATCTTGAGGGGGATGGGAATCAGTAAGGGGTGGGGCTCTTCATACAGTGCACCCTAATCTAACACCCGTGCCAATCTCATTTACTGGGTTCTGAAAACCCAATGGCTGGGAAGTTCAGGGTAGGTTGTGGCGGTGACTACTGCAGTGGGACTCTAGGTGGAGAGGGGGTGAAATAATGCGGTAGATTGGCCCAAGGGTCTGATCCAGGGGAGTGGCAATAAGTGACATGTGAGGTTCCCCCCTTTTCCTTGCTCTCCTTCCATGTGATCCTGTCCCTTACTGTATTTGCATTTTCTTCTCTAGAGGGCAGCAGCACTTAGTCTCAGTCAGAGGTGTCTCCTTTCCCATGTTGGGTCTCTGTTCCTAGCTCCACTGGGCAGGTGTGAGTCCCTGTACCACTCCCCCTCTCCCCCACCTCATTCTGGTTTGTATTTGAGGTTGTAGAATCATAGAACTGGAAGGGACCATGTGAGGTCATCAAGTCCAGTCCCCTGCACTCATGGCAGGACCAAGTACCCTCTTAAGCCATCCCTGACAGGTGTTTGTCTAACCTGCTCTTAAAAACTTCCGATGATGGAGATTCCACAACCTGCCTAGGCAACTTATTCCAATAGTTAATCACCCTGACAGGTAGGAATTTTTTCCTAATGTCCAACCTAAACCTCCCTTGCTGTAATTTAAGCCCATTGCATCTTGTCCTATTATTGGCAGTAAAGGAGAATAATTTTTCTCCCTCCTCCTCATGACGACCTTTTAGGTACTTAAAACTGTTATCATGTCCCCTCTCAGTCTCTTCTTTTCCAGACTAAACAAACCCAGCTCTTTCAATCTTCCTTCATAAGTCAAGTGTTCCAGACCTTTAATCATTGGTGTTGCTCTTCTCTGGACTTTCTCCAATTTGTCCACATCTTTCCTGAAATGAGGCTCTCAGAACTGGACACAATACTCTAGTTGAGGCCTAATCAGGGAAGTGTAAAGCGAAAGAATAACTTTGTGTGTCTTTCTTACAATACTCCTGTTGTATTAGGCTTGCAGCATCATGTTAACTACCATAAACTACCAAAAATAAAGCATTTGCTATCTGTGTATGTGTACATACAATACTGTACACCCTCAGGCTGTTGTCCTGTGAACTTACCAAGTAATGGTGAGGCCAAACTAGGTAGAAATACAAGCTGATACAGAAGTGTGCACACCATTTGCGATATAGCTCCACTGAGCTTCTGTCTTTCTAGTCAATAAAAATATGAAGGTGTTGCAGAAAAAATATCTTAATGCATAACTTTCTAACCCTATGGCCTCACAGAGTGTAATTGCCAACCTCTTCCATAGCTGTTCCTCAGTTTAGGTCTGTCTCTCTTCCTTTTATTTTAAATTGGCAATTACCTCACAAAAATGTAATTTAGGGTCAAAGACTCTTAACATTTCTCTTTCATTTATGCATTTGTTCAGTTCTAGAGGCTGTGTTTGTTCATTTCCATATAACACTGTGTTATAATAATAGGTTATTAATGGTTTATTCATATACAGAATTTAAATGTATTTGCAATTTTCTAAGAGCATCACTGATGTAACGCCACAGACTTTAATGAACTTACATCAAAGCTGAATATTGTCCCATGGTTTTATTTTCTTGCAACAGGGCAAAATGGGAACCTCTTTGAATTTCACACGGTTAGGGTATTTGGGTTTTACAACCCAGAGCCAAACCTGCCCATTTTGGTTCCAAGTCAGCTCCAAAACCAGAAGTGCCTTGTTGTCCACAACCCTTTCAAATGGGATAGCAATTTAGTCAATCATTTTCCTGTGATTTCAACCACAGCTGGTGGGAATCCCATAATGTGAGTTCATCTTTGTGCAGTTCTTATAAATTTAAAGGGGAAAAAAACCTGGCAAAAATAGCTCTGGAGAACACTTTAACACTGAATCTGAACCCTGTCCTTGATTCACCTTGAATTTATATCAGAGCCTGAATTTAAACTGATCCAAATACTGTCTCCTTCGCCCCACTCCCATTTACACCAGTGATACTCAGACCTCTGTGGCTCTGGAACCAAATTAGCAAGTAACATTACCTGAAAGAGCCACAGCATTGTGAATACATTGTTTCATTAAGTGTGTGTGTGTTCTCTTAGGTAGTCTGACCAAGTATTATTGTGTCAACTACAAATGGTTAATCATATAGCAAAAGCATCCTGATTGGCTAACAACTTAAATTGTTACTAATTAAATCACACTGTTTTAACATGCAATGTTGCAAAGAGTCACAGGAAACACAATAATTGCCACTTGCAACTCTCAAGCTGCAGCCTGAGTAGCTCTGACAAACTCAAATGAATTTATCAAAAAATAATGGTGACAAGTTGGGACGAGGGGATGTAAGGTCCTCCTGGAGAACACTGACCAAATGACTCTCCTTAGGATTTTCTAGTTTACAAAATATCCTACAGAGCCATTGGCATTTCTTGGTGGAAGACGGCTCAAGTCAATGTGTGAAGGAGCAGCTCACTAAGTAAGCTATTCCTTTTGGCTTCTGCTTCGTTAATTTATAAACGGCTATCTTTGTCAGTGCAATGGAGAAGGCTGAAAGGAGCTGATAACATTTAATGTGGCCTTCAAAATAAAAAATCAGAGTGAGAAGTTTAATCAGAACTACAGAAGACGTGGCAGGAAATAAAACAACAGATGGAATCTAGTGCATAAAAACATATGCTTAGATAAGCTTCTGCTGGCCACACAAAGGACAAGTTGTAGAGGGCCCTGGGAAGCAGTATATGGTCTTGCTTGTACTTGGGCCATTGTACAGAAGATCCATCTCAAACCCTAGTGTGTTTTAGATGGAGAAAGGTGGGAAGGCCAACCTGGCAATAATTGGATAGGTCATGAGGGTGTGGAAGTGCACCACATCTACTTGGCCAGGGTGCTTGCCAGGTCTGACAACCTGTTACTTGGCAAAGATGGGGTTTACATAGGTTGTATTGTACTAGGTAGGGTTGCAACAATGCAGTCCAAGATCAGTTATGAGGTAGGTAGAGCTGGGGAATCATTTAATAATGCTGAGACTCTGGAATCCTACATTTAAGTCTTGCTTTGATCACCAGTTGAATAGGTTCAACTTAGTGAATTTTTGCCTTCCTGAAAAAACACTACACAATACAATCAACATTCAGGAGAAGACTGATGACCAGAAATGCAGGTATGTTTTGTATTATAATGACAGATCTGGGAGAGGTATGATGATGTACAGCAAATAACACCTCCTTGCAGTCTGCCTGAATCTAATTAGAGCTGTTGGAAAATCACTTTAATGAACACTGAAAGTCACTGTTTAATTTTTCTTAAAGGCTTTTAGATGAATTGATACTACTAGACAGCTAACCTTATCTTGCAAATGTTGAATTTAAATATATTCCTAGGTTGCTGGCGATATTTTATACCATCTCCCGAAACTTTTGAATTACTTGCTTGAAATCTGAAATGAATGAAATCATTTCTTTTGGCTCAAAAGTTTCAGAGCAGACTCTTCTTGACTGAAAGATCAATTGAATTAAACTATTCCTTATCCAATTAATTGTTTATTTGGTATTATAACACTCAGATAGCTAAGGGCAATATGTGACTTTACTGCGTTACAGTGAATTAAAGAGGGCAGTAAAAATATACATGGGAGTTATGAAATTTAAAGAGAAAAAAAACTATATAATGTGTTGCTAAATCTTCACTAGTTCTGTCCTTCTCAGTTTATTCCAAGCAAAGAGAACTTATTTTAGGTCCTAAACTATTGCATGGCATTTTGGGAGTGGTTAAATATCTGTCCCAGTGGGCCTCTACTTCATTACTGTGTCAGAGGATTTCTCTGTATGCACAAGTACTTTTTAAATTCTTTGGGTCCTTTTGGACTGCATGTAGGAGTAGAAGTCAGTAAACTTCAAACTGGAAATAAGATGCAAATTTTTAATAGAAAAGGGTAATTAATCCTTAAAGTTGATTATCAAGGACTATGGTGAAGTTTCCATCAGAGTCTTTAAATCAGGGTTGGATCATTTTCTAAATGATATGTTCCAGTTCAACCAGCTGCTGCCATGCTAGGTGTAGGAATCAGTGACAAGTGTAGCTTGTGTCATGAAGCAAGTCAGGCTGTCTACACTTGGTGATTTAGGTTGACTTAAATAAGTCAACTTTAATAAGTCGACCTTATTAAGTTAACTTAGAGAGTCCACACAGGACTCCTAAGTTGACTCAAGGTGGGCCTTACTAACTCGACTTAGAGAGTCTATACTAGACTCTCTAAGTCGACTAGTTAGGTCCAGGGAGAGCCAGCCCCACACGGGGCTGGCTCTCCCTGAGGCAGCAAGCCCCGGAGCGGTCCGGGGGAGAAGGGAGTGTGGAGGCTTCCCGGGAGCTGGAGGGCAGCGTAAGTCAACTTAAGGAAACTCCAGTGTGAACGCAGAGTAAATTAAGTTGATTTAAGCAGGCTTAAGTCAACTTAATTTCCAAGTGTAGATGCACCCTCAGAGAATGCACATAATGATCCCACTGAGCCTTAAAAAAAAATAAAAATCTATGACTTCTCCTAATTGGCACATTGCTTTGTTAGGGGACCCCTGACATCATGCCTAATTTTAGGGAAGAACTTGTGGTCAGATGCACAAAAAGACTGAGCTGCCTAACTGCCACGTTGGTTCACAGAACCCTTCCCCTTGGAAGCACCAGAGATATCCTCCATAAAGAACTGTTACCTATCAGTCAGATAAGAAGGAAAGAAATCCATAGCATGGGAGGTAGGGGTTAGCACAGGGAGTACTTCAACAAAATCTTTCCAGGACACTGCATACACGCAAATTTATTTTCATTAGTTTTTTCTAACTGTGTGATATTTGGCATAAATGGGTAAATGTGGGGGACTGGATGCTGCCTGTAGCACCTGTGCACTATGTATAGAATACGATGAAAGAGCAGACATCAAAGCAGGTCATTCTGGATACTCGAGTAAAGCCACGGCAGAGCCACACTGTGTTAGCAGGGTTACAGCTGAAAGCAAGAGAAAGCTGCTGTATACAGAACCAAACCTGTGAGCATAAACTTAATGGCTTGCTTCAAATATCAGCAAAAGCGTTCTTGGTTTTGTGTGTATGTGCGTTGTATACAGATCTTTCCCCATCCCATTGTCAGCTGCAGAAGATGAGAAAGATCTGTCTGCATGTTTCTTTCTAGGTCTCCATTAATGAACCATCTTAAGTTAGCCCTCTACTCCCACTGAATTCAGGAGTTGTGTGCTTAGCATATTCAGCATTGGGGCCTAAAAACTGACCGGGATGGGGAGTGTGTTTAAAATGTGTCCACACTGCACTCATTGCTGAGCATGGTGGGGTGGGAAGGTAGCCTAAAGATCCTTGCATTGCTTCCTGGTGCACAGCATTCTGAGCAAACACTCTGGGCCCTATTTTCCTCTCACTTAGGCTGATGCAAATGAATAATAAACCCACTGAAATGAATGAAGTTAATTTACACCAGTGAAAGAGTCGAAGCAAGGCCTCTAATTCTTTCTGTTGGTTTGTAAACTGAAAAGCATTGTTCATCAGGTTGTACATGGTCAATCTGCATGTTTTGCAAACGTGGATTTTATTGTCACTGCAGGGAAAATGAACAAAGTGATTCAGTGTCAAAGTGGTGAGCTGTTCTGAATTCAGAAATCTTACCGAAACAAAACACTCCACAGTACAGACAATTCTCCCTGGGTGGAGAGGGGAGACAAATGGTCAAGGTGCTTAATGCACAAGTACAAGGCACTCATTCTATGGTAATGAGGGCAAATTCTATATAGTATAAACAATAGTTTAGGACTCAGGCAGTGGTATGAAAGTCTTTCAATTAATTATAAGCTTCAGAGGGAAAAAGCTCCTCCAGATCAGTCCCTCATTGTGCTGGCTTCTGTACAAATACAAATGGGTTCCACCTTGGATACATCTATGCCAAGTGGGTGTTAAATACTATCAGATCAGAATGGTAGCATACCACACTCACTTGGCAGAGGTGTAAATGACCAAAAGGTGCAAGGCAATGGAGAACTAGGTCCATGAACGGGGAGAAATTCCACTGGGGAACTGGTTACATTTTCCTTACACGAACAGCAACCACGTACTTGAATTCAAAACTGCTTTTGTCTTTTAGATTAAGAGAAACAACAAAAATGACAAAAGTGAAATCTCAATGACAGTGTGTAGAAGGTGCATCAAGCCTGCCCCATAAAATGGCAAGTGCCTCTGGCCTATAGAAGGTCTCTGAAACATGAATGCCAACTAATAACTTGTATACCTTTCACCATAGAACTCTGATTGTTGGCTGCTCTTATGAAAACAAAATAATGGGTAGCTGTGCAATATCCTGTTTATAATGGTAAGGAAAATTGAGGTGACACATTCCTAGCAAGAAGTGGATTTTGAACAATTCTGGTAAAAGATACTAATACCGTTTCCCTGGCCAGGGCTAAGGTGGATAAACTACAAAGCTCTATGGTATTGGGCTTGAGTGTGGTAACAAGAGTTTGCTCTTGCCTATATAACAAAGGACCAACATATTTTATTACAAGGCTATGGAATTGTGTTAAAATGCTGTACAGACCTGGGCCCTGATTCTGCTCTCACATCCACCAGTTGTACATTACTGACTCCCCTGGAATTACTGCTAATATGAGTGAGATTTACTCAGATACCAGGCTGGACAGCTCTGTAACATAATTCCATAACCTGGCTGTGATGCAGTAGGGACTGTTTTCAAAGGCAATCCCACACAATATTTCCATGCTCAGGGTCTATGCAACAACATAATTTCCTGTTACTGTAGATTGCATGGAGGAGACAGGCCATCAATGAAAGCACCATTTTAAAAATTACTTATACTAACTCCCTGACTATTGGAGGAAGATCATCTTGCAGGTGCTTGTACTGGAAACCTGCTGTGGTGTTAGCTCGCTCATCTGTAGCATGTGACACATGGCAAGATTGATCACCAAATGCCTTATTTTGTGTGGTGAAGCTAACCTGCCAGTCCATTGCTACACTGTGTTTCTTTGTTGTGCCTCACAGTTACCCTGAAGCTGACTTTTTTAAAAAGAGGAGAAAAGAAAAGCAAAACAAAGAAATCTAAAGTCACTTAAGGTAGGGGAACATTCTCTAGATAGAGAAAAGTGCTCTGGAAGCATCCCGCTCCCAGCCAGGATTTTATGGGCTAGGAAATGACCCTCTTAGAAGTGTAAAACAAACAAGGAGTCCTGTGGCACTTTTAAAGCCTAACAGATTTAGTTATCGCATGAGCTTTCATAGGAGAAAATCCCACTTCATCAGACGAAAGCAGTAAATAAATTTGTTAGTCTTTAAAAGTGCCACAGGACTCCTTGTTTGTTTTGCTGACCTAGACTAACACAGCTATCCCTTTGAATTTTAGGAGTGTAATATTCATTATAGTTGTAGAAAATAGGTTTAGATAAGGGGTTTTTTATGCTTATTAGTAATTAGTTATTAGTATGCTTATTAGTAATAGTATAGTTTATAGTGAGAGTAGGCCCAAGCCTGAACCAATCTTCAAAGGTCTAATAAGAATAGCTCACCAGGACCTATACCAAGAACTCAGACGTTACTCTGCAAAATTAATTGAAATTAATTAATTTTCCTGCAGCAGCTACGTTGCAAAAACTGCTTTTCAAAGACAATTTTGCAATCGTTAACTGTCCTGCAGAATAACTCAGACTTCCCGAAATACCTTACAGTGTTTTGCAACCAACTTACTGGGATGCTCATGAGCCCCCTGCATAATTAGCTCATGAGTTCCCAGCAAAAAGGTGTAATAAAAAACCACAAGGACAAAGCAGGAGGGGTGCGAGGGGGCTTTAGACCCCATAAATATCAGCCCCAAAGACGGTGAAGACAGGCGGTGGGGGGGGGTAGGACAGAGGTAAGACCTCTGTCCGTGGCCAGAGAAAGGTCAGAACCCATTCCCCGTGAATGAGGAACTGACACGTCGGTACGAGGCCGCCCGAGAAAGGTCAGGACCCATTCCTCGTGAGTGACGGAACTGACACGTTGGCAAGAGCTTGGTGAGTATTAAGAAACTGTAACAGACCTCGGTGAAGGCTGGTTCAAAAGTAGCTACAGGTTTATGAAAAAGTAACTTAAGTTTTAGCACTCTGGTCCCCGAGGGTACGGGGGGAGATAGGTATAAGGTTAGGGACCAAGTAGTTTAGCACCCTGCCCTGGGAGTACAGGTAGATTAGACTGCAATCCCCTTTAAAGGTAGGGGCAATAGCAGTGAAATAAGGATAGCTTTAGTAATTAAAACTTCAATGCGCATTTATTTCTGAATTTCTGTCTTTAAGACTTGCTGCAGCATAATAGTAAAACAGTGCACCTTTACAATCATATGATTATTGAATTAATACCTTTATTAAAACTTGCTTAAATTAATACCTTGCAAAGAGCACTTAAGACTCATTGTAAGCATGGTAATCAAAAATAAATACTTTTTATTCATAACTCTCCTGATTTCTTTGATATTTCCCCTGTCACTATTAATCTCCTTTGTCCCCCTCTCATTTCCACTATTTCCCCTATGGGAACAATATTCAGTTCCCTTAATGTTCGTCTGGGTTACCGGCTGGATCGGTTCAACCCTCTATTGTGTATCTCTCCTGACCTCTAATGTAA
Organism: Pelusios castaneus; assembly: GCA_007922175.1. Taxonomy (NCBI): domain Eukaryota; kingdom Metazoa; phylum Chordata; order Testudines; family Pelomedusidae; genus Pelusios; species Pelusios castaneus. The sequence continues at coordinate 3,463,320 of ML685870.1, read as the reverse complement.
CTACAAGGGCCTCCACTCAGTCACCGAAGGATAAAAATAGGGCTATTATCCCTATGGCCAAAAGAACCCTCATCCAACCATACCCTCTGATGAGTAACACCCCAGAGGTGGACGTTAAACCATGTTTGGAATAGTGTGTTTTATTCTTGCCATAGTGAAAAAGAGGTGGCTTTCCCTTTTGAAATATTAATTTCTCATCTGCTATAGGGCAATACTCAATGAAATTCTGCTCCTATGCTGTGTCATGTGTGCACATAAATTCATCCCCTTTGTTTTTTTTCATCATACAAATATTGTAGGCTGGTGTAGACACAAATGTTTTGATTTGTGATATCAGAAAAGGCCTGATTTTGCAGCCCTTACTCATAGTAATGTCATTCATAGGACTAAAAGAGCTGCAGGAAGGCGTCTTTTATGTAAAAACAAAGTTTTAATGGGTGTCCTGCAAAACCTTCAGTAGGGATAGTTTTGAAGTGTATAAACACCAAAAAAGAGGAAGAATTTAACATCATGACAATGAGGTTTAACATCAGTATATAAAAAAAATGGGATTTTAAAATAATGAGATGTTATACTGTGAAATAATCTCCTTAGGGAAGTTGCTTGATTAAAAATTAATCTTGTAGCCTTTGTTTTACTTGAATTGGTAGTTCTGTGCTAATTGACAGTGAGTCCAGGGTGAAAATTACCTTAAATTTGGAAAGGTTCAAGGAATGCATGAAGAATGTATCTCAGACATGTTCCTTTAAGGCAGGAGGTAACTTGCTCATCTCAGTCTGGCTATGTGTGTATTGTGTACTGTGTGCCTCATAATGGGTGTCTACGGAGTCAGATACTAGTCAAAAGATTCCAAAGTCTACAGGAGAAAAAATAAATCAGGAGGAGGTGTCCAGGATCAAGAATGTAAGGCCCTTGACTCTGAAATAAAGCATGTCAAGGGAGGTTATGCATTCCAGAGTCAAGCGTTTTATATTCTGCCTGGCCTGTCTTCACTCCTAAGAAATTCGTATCTAGGATCTGTTAGCAAAACGGTGTCCTATTTATGAATGAGACTGGTATATGAGTGGTACGTGTGTGACAAAGAGACACATAGGATCCTTCATTGAGGAGACAAGCTGCCTTAAGAAAGGAGAGTCATTGCCATCTTGGCTGTAAAACATGGAAAGGATTTTGGGTGAATGTTACCGTACATGACATGACCATATAGCCTAATTAAGTCTAGATACTAGAATGCATGTTATGACTTGATTTTATATGTAACTATTTGTTTCCTGTACTTGTACTTGAATCTCAGTTTGTGAAATAAACCTATACTTGAGTTCATTATGATATAAAATATTTGACTTCTGCTGTGCTAGGAGATAGTATTGACTCCACAAGGGAGACCTACAGCAATGGAAAATGGACAATGGGAGAGAAGCACATGTTCAAGAACAAAGAAAATTATAAACACATAGATTTCAGTTTGGCTTTAAAGGCTCCTGGTTGCAGTGAAGGCAAGGTTATTGCAGACAACATCAAGGGACAGGCTGAAAATAGATATCTACTCTACTCTAAGGCCCGGTTAGACAAAACCCTGGCTGGGGTGATTTACTGGGAGTGGTCCTGCTTTTTAGCAGGGGTTGGACTACATGACCTTGTGAGGTCCCTTCCATCCCTATTATTCTATGATTCTACTGAATCTGTGGCAAAAATGATGAATTGAAAGATCTGGTTGTAGATCTTGCACTTCGAGAGACATCAGATAAATGATGTGGAAGCAACAGATTCCACTGTTGAAGTGAGGAAATGGACTGGAGAAGAGCAAACAGACAGTATTGCCAGTACTGTTGTTAAAAATATGGGTAAAGGGAATAACTACATGATAGCCCAGCTGGAAATAGAGCTAAGAAAGATCCAGCCTTGCAATTCTTTGCTGAATTTTCTTATTGATAATTTAATGGATTCTCTAAAGAGAAAAAAAAAAATCACTAAACATCTTGAGAGTAAAGTGATTGAGCTAGAGGATGGTGACGATACTAACAATGATTGTAGAGCTACTGAACTAAGATCTAGCAACATAAATGGTGATGGAGTAGAACAAGAGAACAGTCATCTTGAAGAAGGGAAGATAATGTTGAAGCAAAGACCTGAAGATGTGTAAGATGCGATGCTCGATTCTTTTTTTTCTTTTTTCTTTTTTCCAGTACCTCTTAGAACCATTCACTTTTGTTTCTGAGCTTTCGGTTTCTGAGACAACTATCTAAAAGTATGTAATGACACTAAATGTTACCAAACATTTACATATAATGCATTTATGACTTTTAAATTCTCATAGGAAGCAATCTTTCTTCACGATGAGTAAGCCTTGGTGGCTTGTAAATTAGGGGGAAAAGAAAGCAAAACTTGGCTTCAACATTATCTGTAATAAATGCTCCATTTAGGGATTTAATAATGAGATCTACACATCAACATCCTTAATCTTATCAACCTCGCCATTTTTTTTCTAGATCTGTAGATCTTCCTTTCTTAGCAAATCATAGCTTGAGATGTACAATGTATTAATAACTCTCATTTAGTTAAGGTGCTAGAGGAGTAAATCAGCAGGTTTGGGATCAAAAGTTCTCATTCCTTCATTTTTGTTTACCATTCATCCACATCCTATTTTTAGTCACTGTCTACCCATGTATTTCCAACTGTCTATTACCTACATATTTTTAATCTGCTGAAATAGTTGGGTAAAGACTAGAGACAGTTACTTTTTAGTAGTGTACTCAGACACTATGAAGATGGGTGCACACTGAGAATCTAGATAGAGATAAAGAGTAGCTGATTATTTGTTTCCTCTCTTTCCATTAGTTGCATCTTTTTTAATGCTTTGAGGAAAATACCTCTCTGGCCAACTTTAGGCTATTTTATTGTGGGATGGCCTGTGCAAAGAGGTGGCTTTGCATTGTGATGTAAGTTATTGCGTGAGCATGGTTCAATTCACTACTTGTTTCCTTAAAATTAGGCATGTGCCTTGCTTAATCAAGGACTAATTGAATTGAGGATTGGGCTTATCCTCATTTCTGGTTGTAGGGAGTGTCACAGTTTCAGGCAACTGTACCCCTCAAAGGTTGACCAAAGGCACCCGCTCTAGGCTTCTGGCACCTGAGGTGTCACCTCTCTTGGGCAGACACGTCTCTCTCCCTTCTGATCAGGGTTATCCAGGCTGCACAGCTACATGCCTACACTGTGATATTCCCAGCTAAACAGGTGACAACTGCTTTCTCTTCTGAAGTCTACAAACAATGTAACTGCCAATACTTAGATGTTACCACACAGATATTTATAAGCAAGCATGTCTATTCTTAAGATGAGAGCATTACAGAGAAAACATACTGAAACAATAAAGAACCTACAGTTTAACAGCAATCACAAAGGCTCTGGTGAGAGTTGGTCCTAGAAACTCTACATAGGGTTTCTTCTTTGGTTACCAGTTCATAACAACCTTAGTTCAGAACAAGCACATGTATGAATAGATCCGACTTTTCTTTGTACAGTTTGGGCCTTTGATCTTGGCCTCACATGACATATATTCAGCAGGGCCAAATTAACTGGCTTGGGAGCTGCAGACTGCTCCCCACCATTGGGCCTCCCCATTCCTGGAGCTACAGGGCACTCCCGCCTTGGCCCCAGTCCAGCCAGTCTGCTGGGGGGGGGGGCATGTGGCAGCCCCCCAGGGTGATGGCTGGAGTGGAGGCTGTGTCAGGTGGCCCTGCCCACTGGGTGGAATGAGCAGGTGCTGGCCCATCTCACCATCCCAGAGTGGACCAGCTGGCCTGGGGGGGGGGAACCTCAAAGTCCAGCCTCTAGTTCTAGGGCTCCCTCTCCCTCCCCCCCCACAGCACTGGCAGGGCAGGAGCTTTGAGCACTCCTGCCCTGCTGGCACTGAGTGGGGTGGGTGGGGCACTGGATTAGAATCAGGGAATTTTAGGGCTGGAAGGGACCTCATGAGGTCATCTAGTCCAACCCTCTGCTAAAAGCAGGACCACTCCCACTAAATCATCCCAGCCAGGGTTTTGTCTAACTGGACCTTAAATATCTCCAAAGGAGGAGATTCCACCATCTCCTTAGGCAAGGGTTTTAGGGGATGGAGCCTGGGGCCCCTCCTTTTGGCTGGGGTTCGGGCCTGGGCTTAAGCCTCTTTAGCCCCTTTGATAATCTGGCTCCACTCCTCAGAGCTTAGTTTAAAAAGGCTAGGTTTTTGCATAACATGGGGTGGAGAATTTGCCTTAGTGCACTCTCTGGTTATTTCCCAATAAATTAATTTCACACGTAATGTTCCAAAAGATCAATCTTGTCTGCCAGCTTGTTCATTATAGTCAATGGTGAAAGAATATGTGAAGATGTTATGTGTTCCATCCAGCACAATTAGCTCAAAATCCATTAATATTGCTCCAAAACATAAGATTCTGATTTTCTGCTTCACCATATGTAGTTGTATAACATGGGTATGAAAGGCCACCATTCTGATCTGGTAGAATTGTACACCCATTCCACACTGGTATAACTGACTCTGACCTAGTCTATATTTGCCATACTTTTTGGCGGCAGTTGACGGCAGATATGCAAGGTACATAAAACACCTTGTGAAGGGCGTATCTACCCCTTACCCATTGCTCTAAGCCGACCGGAAATGGCTACTCCAGTTATGAGGCTGGAGTTAGAGCTTCGGGTCCATGTTCGATTGAGTGCATCTTAACAGATCGCTCAGTTGAAGGCAGAAGAGCACACCGAGAGCAGCAAATCTGTCACCATCAGTATAGACATAGCCTATCTGTGGTGCAAGGCAATGGGAGAAGCAGGATCTGTGAATAAAGTTCAGTGGGGGGGGGGGGGTAGGCAAAGCTGTCAGAAGAAGCCAAGTTACATAGTTGTCATTAATGCCAGATGTCTCGATATGCTGCTAAGAAGTAAGTTGTTAATTGGACAATTACAAACAGAATAAATACGTAATCCCTGGCTTTTAATTAAAGCTGTTTGTTCTAGTTAGAAACATGACTGCTGGAAACAAAATTAAGAATTTTTATTGCTTAATTTTTTTTTAGCATGCCAATGCGAATGCAAGTACCTGTACTGAACCTGAATCTATGCCATGGGATGGGTAGGGTAGAAGAATGATACATTGAAAGAGCAATGGCAGAACAGGTTCTATAGGCACCTGGACAGGAAAAAGGAGAAGAGGGAGAAAAATTGTCACCAACTAGACACACACCTGACATTACTTTGAAGATTTTGCTGTGACTGGATCCTTAAAGTACAACCTGGAACTGTAGGACTGCTGTGCCTCCTGAGTTCTCCAGCCTGGGCTGTCTCTCACAATGCTTTGGTAGTGGCAAAGCTGCTGCTATTATTCAGCCATAGCATATTGAGACACTCCCTGACAAAATACATGAATGCTGCCGAAATCGCTATTATACTATACACTTCAAAGCGTCTGACGAAGTGGGATTTTCTCCCATGGAAGCTCATGCGATAAATAAATCGGTTAGTCTTTAAGAGCGCCACAGGACTCTGTTTTTTAATACACTAGGGAGACACCAACAAATCCTACCAGCCTTGCACCCCAGAAATGTACCATTTAACATTGCGCAACTCCATCTCTTGAACTATGCAAACTCATTAATTAGTACACCACTTTGTCAAAGGATAGTAGGCATGCAGCAGTCTCTAATCTGAGCAGATTCCTCAAACATTTCAGACAAACTCAATGTTAAAGATAAAACATTAAAATAGGTTTATTAACAATAGAAAGATAGATTTTTAAATGATTATGAGTGGTAGGCATAAAGGTCAGAAATAGTTATCTAAGAACATTTTTTAAAAACTCATTGAAAATCTTAAGATCCATTAAGGCAGCGGTTCTCCAGGTTTTTTGTGTCACAACAGATTTGTCCAAGTGTGCAACACAGTGTCCTCCCCCCCCCCCCAATGCTGCAAAGCCTGCTGCAGCCATGAGAAGCTGGGAAACTGGGCAGCAGCAGCGGGTTTTGCAACGGTGGCAGGGGGATTGGTGGCGGCAGGGGGCTGTGTGATGGGGGCTCCCAACAACACATTTAGTTGCATTTCGCAACAGAGTAATGTGTCAAAACATGGCATTTAAGAACCGCTGCATTAAACTAAGCAAGATTTGGATCAAACAGCTTTTCTCACCCCACTGGATGTCACAGGCAGGTCATAGTTCTTAATACACAGGCTGAATTTTTGGATCAGCCTGGAACCATTTGTCTCTATTTGAAATTTTTGTGTTCCCACCATTCTTGTTTCCTTCAGCATAGGTTGGGGAGGAGAGAGAGATGGTCTCATGATGCCATTGTACCTTTTTTCCTACTTTCAATTCATGCCCCAGAGAAGATACTGTCCCAGACATGTCCTGGTTGACTTTGCTCAGTCAGAGTAGAGAAATCCTCATTGTGTAGTGCTTGCACAACTGCCTCTTACAGAACTGTAAATCTCTTGTTTGCATTTACTCAGCTGATCAATGGTTCATGATGGTCACTTAGCACCCATTTGGCTATGAGTCCCTTCTTTGATGCCACTGGAGAGGTACCAGTGGGCATCTCCTGGACTCACAACCTAGTTCAATATCAGCCACATAGAATATCATAATTCCTTATACAGCGATGATACATATATGAAACACTGAGTTTCAGCAGATCATGACCTTTCCTGTGATACCTTGTAAGGCATGCTGTGTATGAAATGTCACACACCTATACCAATGATGAATATGGGGGTTACAGGATGCTACTTTGAGGTACAGTGCATCACATTTACTTGTATTTTGTTCATCTTGTTTATTTATAGTGTAAGCTCTTCAAAGAATGGATTGTGTAGTATGCATGTTCAGCTTCTAGCATATTTTGAGAGCTGAACCATGATAGATAAATTCTCTGATCATTCATTGAAGATTTGCTTCTTTCAGATGATTCAAAGGGCAGGTGGAGCAGTGTTATGTCATACTAGTATGCTTGGGGAGGAGCGAGGAAGGCACAATTGTTTTTGTCTCTTCTCCCAGTCTTCTGCATGGCACTCTTCCAAAGCAGCTGGGCAGGATTCCCATTTAGCAGTCAAGAGAGCACTAAGACAGAGAGATGTGGCTGCCATGCCCGAGCAGGTGCCTTAAGCTGGCTAGCACAGCTGTTTCTCTTCACTATGTGGATTCAAGGAATTCAGCTGTACCTGAGACAGACTGCTGTGTGCTACAAACTCTACAACTTCTGTAGAAAAGGGGCCAGAAAATGGCACTGTGGAAGTAGGTGCACTTCCCTTGGCTTCAATGGACTAACAGTCTTTTGACAATGATGGATTTGACCTAAGGTTTCTACCAATGGCCCAGCCACTGTTTCATTTGCACAGAGCCACTTTGATCTTTCCATGGGTTATTTAACAAGGTAAAATGGGGTCATAAAATACCATCTGATACATTAAACTCCATCAACATGGCAAACTTTGTAAAATATCAGCTTTGTTAACATGAAGAAAAGCAGATGTCATATTTGGAAGGTTAACAGGCTGCGGCTGGTTAAATCATTAAGTGCTGCCACTGGCTAGAAATGAGAAGATGAATGCAGCGAAAGGAAAGATACACAATGCTGTCATTAACTTTAGAGATCAAGTAGAGAAGAGCAAAAACAAAAGACTTCTCTGCCTCATGAGTATTGCTGTCTTCTGCTCACCACCCAAAGCTAATAAGGGTCTGACTTCTTGAGCTTACCATTCTGAAGGAAGAGGAAGAGTATACCATGCTAAAAAGGAATCTGCACTCCATCTGGCAGGCTGCAGAATGCTTGTATAGCCACAGCACTCAAGAAGTTACCTCCCTTCTTAGTTTTCAAAAAGGTGTAAAAATTGGACTAACAAGGCAGGGTTGGGGACCTAAACACCCAGCTGGACATCAGAGGGAAAGTTGGAAAAAAAGTTACCTAGAAAATAGTGAATGTAGAAGGCTTCTGGCAAGGTTGAGCTCTGCTCAGTTCCTGGAGGGTAAGGTTATAACCAGAATTGTGTTTTTTCTTTTTGATTTTGTTTATGTCCTTGCCCCCCCTTTTTGCTAATCATTCAAGAGATTATAACAATTTATATACAATTTATTAACTCCTGATTCTTAAGAAAATTGCTGTATCCTCAAATACTTCAGTAAATATTGAATCAGCTATCTGCTACTAAAGCTGATGTCACATTTCTCCTAGACCAGGAACAATGAAAAATTATTAATTTGAATCCATTCCATTCCAATCAAAGTGCCTAAGAGCAATAGGATGTTTGCAGTCTAGGGAAAATGAGTTTGCCCCATCTTGTTTACAGTGGGTAGAGTTGGAGTAATGGAGATTTCCTAGCAGGAGAACAGAGACAGGGGTATTGGAACTGTTTCTTAAAAACTCAAGCTGTGAAGTTCAGGAAGTATAAAGTGGTAAACTGTCTTAGCTGGGGAATCTTTTGACTGCCTGATCAGCAAGAACTGCACAGAACTTGCTACAGGAGTCAAAGGAGAATCCATGACCAAGAAGAGAAGACTGAGTCAGAGGAGTGATGTCCAGGCAGCCCTGGGACTCCTGAAAAGACCACAATGGTGAGGATAAGAGAGGGTTTTTGCATGCAGGGTTTGACAGGTCCCTCCCAGAATCTGGTCTGGTATGCTGCTGTGCACACTCTGTCCCCCAATCTACACTCCTGAACCCCAACTTACCCCACTGTGCCAGATGACCACTCATTCCTGAGTCAGTCCACACCAGCCTCTTACATGTAATTGGTCACAGGCAGTGGATGTGGCCACACATGGGATGGTGCCCCAGTGATCACCCCCAGATACCACACCTGGAAGTTCTGTTCTACAGGAATTGGGTCCCTTCCCCAATCAGTGTAGACTCATTGACCTTGTCTGTCTATTTGGAATTGAAATGAATATGCCCAGCCTCTGATTCACACCACCTAAAACAAACATTAGTATATTAATTAGAATACGATTTTAAGTGAGTATATAGTAAATCAATACAGTCATTTAATAAAGGAGTCAGGAGTTACTACAAGCAAATACAAGATATAAAAATGCATGCTAGTCTACTATCACTATTCCGAGATTACTCTTTAGTCTATTCTCCTTATTCTTACCCACAAGACTGGCTGTTGGTGGTGTTTAGCCAGCTGAGGCTCTCCTGTCCATGTGGATAGGCTCAGTCACTTGGAGTTGCTCTCAGGATGGTCTTTCTCTGACAAAAGCCAAAAGCTTCTCTCTCATTCAAAGTGTCTGTATTTGTTTTCCAATCCCCTTTGGTCCCCCTTTCTCCTGGGCCGCAGTGATTTTCTTTCTTCTACCTGAGCTTGGGAGTTCAATTTGCCTTGCTGTTGTCATGTATCTCTCCAGCCTCTCTGCTGAGATAGCCCTGCTGGTGTGAGCTATGTAACATGCTTCACCTCTGTACATATACATGATGCTGCAGGAAACATACCATAACAATATGGTAGAGCATTCAAAAGGGAACCTTGCACGGCATGATTGGCATCAAATCATTAAATTACAATGCAAACATGAACAGAAAAATTACACAGATCATACCCCATTGTAATGACACTGGGTTTGTTGGTTTAGCATGGATATGCAAGTCTCTGTGCTGTCTCTAGGAACAGACTGTATCTGTTTAAGAAGTTACTTTGCACATTCTTTGAGTGCCTAGCTGTACCTGACATGTGTTCTGGAAAGGCTGAACCACAAATCTGAGCATCCAGGTGCTTGGCGCTCTGGCAGTGATTGTAATTAGCTTATTCAGGAGACTTGGAAGGGGATGGGTTTAGGACTGGGCATGGAACCTCGGCTAGCTGGATTATGAGATCCCACCTCTAAGAAGGTGTACTAAACAGGCAGCTGGCATCCCAAGAGTAAGCCAGAGAGACCAGAACCAGACACTGTATGAACACTGCTCATTCTCAATGGATTAAGCCTGAAGGATCCTCTAGTTGAATTCAGACGCAGCATCTTGGACAGTTTCAGTTCAATGTATTAAATCCTTGTCTCCACCCAAATACAACCAGATGGTTCTAATATTTCTCAGGATGAGAATCCTGAAGTAGGTTACTCCTACTCTTACTTCTCCCATTCTGGTGATGTCAGTCAGACCCTCAGTGTTAATATACTCAGAGACCACCATCATGATATACGAGTATTTTGGGTGGTTTGGTGCTGTGTTTGCCAGCAGAAATTGTTGCCAAGTGCAATGGAGTTATGGAGATGAACTAGCAATGTGAGGACATATTTGATGTATTTGACATTCTTCTGTTTCAGGTTTAATCAAGAGAAGGAGATGGTGTAAAGTTAGAATACATCACACACAGCCTACAATAGTGAGCCTCCAGACTGGGCTGACAGATTTGGGGCACCTCCTGTTACCACTGTAAAAATAGCTCAGTTGACAGACAGTGCCCTCAAGTTGCGGCTTCACCTTTGATGCCAACCCTGCGCACCTGAGGCTTCAGAGCCTGAGCTTCAGCCTAAGCCTCAATTCAAAGTACAGCGTGCACAGAAATTTTTAGAGCTCTAATGCGAGCCCCACAAGGCCATGGTTATCCACCCATGTTGGGAAGCTTGCTGCCTTGGGCTGTGTAGATAGCCTAGATGATCGAAGTTCTCTGTTTCAGCTGAACTGCAATTGGCACAGGAACAGGCTAGGACCAAAACTGGCTTTAAGCCACCTTTGTGCTTTCTTATAGAGCTGGTGTAAATTAGTCTACACTGCAATTCATAACCCATCACTGGCCCATGTTAGCTGACTTGGGTTTGCAGGGATTAGGCTAAGGTGCTGTTTAATTACAGAGTAGATATCTGGGCTTTAGGACATGCTGTCCTCACTCCCCCCAGTAAGACAACAGAGTCCTGTGGCACTTTTAAAGACTAACAGATTTATTTA